>JAAGAY010138754.1:0-29507 GCA_011801015.1 Ardeotis arabs
TCCAGAGGAGGGCCACAAAGATGATAAGAGGGCTGGAGCACCTCTCCTGTGAAGAAAGGCTGAGAGAGTTGGGGCTGTTCAGCCTGGAGAAGAGGAGGCTCCGGGGAGACCTGATAGCGGTCTTCCACTACCTCAAGGGGGCCTACAAGAAAGACGGGGAGAGACTGTTCAGTAGGGCCTGTTGTGATAGGACGAGGGGTAATGGTTTTAAAATAGAGGGGGGTAGATTTAGATTGGATATTAGGAACAAATTTTTTACAGTGGGAGTTGTAGATCACTGGAACAGGTTGCCCAGAGAGGTGGTGGAAGCCCCATCCCTGGAAA
Source organism: Ardeotis arabs (assembly GCA_011801015.1). Classification (NCBI taxonomy): domain Eukaryota; kingdom Metazoa; phylum Chordata; class Aves; order Otidiformes; family Otididae; genus Ardeotis; species Ardeotis arabs. The sequence continues at coordinate 325 of JAAGAY010138754.1, forward strand.
TGTTCAAGGCCAGGTTGAATGTGGCTCTGAGCAACCTGATCTAGTCGGAGATGTCCCTGCTCCTTACAGGGGGGTTGGACTAGATGACCTTTGAAGGTCCCTTCCAACCCTAACCATTCTATGATTCTATAATTCTAATGTGGAAGAGAACAAAACAACTCCGACTACCCCTCCTGCTTCCCAGGTTTAACTTTATATTCAATTATCTCTACCTCCTTTCCCCCCTGAGCAGCATAGGGGGGAAGAGGAAATGGGAGTTATGGTCAGTTCATCACTTGTCGCTTGACGCCACTCCTTCCTCCTTGGGGGAAGAACTCCTCACATGCCTCCCCTGCTCCATTGTGGGGTCCCTCCCACGGGCTGCAGTCCTTCGTTAAACTGCTCCGGCGTGGGTCATCTCTTCCACAGAGTGCAGTCTCTCCAGAACGGCTGCACCAGCGGGCCCTCCACGGGCCACAGCCGCCTTCAGGCATCCATATGCCCCAATGTGGGGACCTCCATAGGCTGCAGGTGGACCTCTGCTGCTCCGTGGGCCTTCATGGGCTGCGGGGGGGCACCCTGCCTCACCGTGGGCTGCACCACGGGCTGCAGGGGAATCTCTGCCAGGAACAGCATTACTCCTCCCCTTCCTTCTTCACTGACCTTGGCATCTGCAGCCGTTCCTCTCACATGAAATTCTTCACAATCAGCTCAGGCAGACACCTCTCAGGTTCTCTTCACATCTCATCTCCTCTCCACTTCTTGCAGCCGGGCCGGGCCAAGTTGGCCCCAGACGGCTGCCCGGCGGGAGGCCAGAGGGTGAGGCCTGCAAGGCCCACAAGGCTCCCACCTTCACCTCTCTGCCCCCACTTCAGCTTCTTCAGATCTTTTTTTAAAATATTTTTTTTCGTCTTCTTAAATACGTTATCGCAGAGGCATTATCACAGAACACTCTGCCACCACTTGACTTGGCCTTGGCCAGCAGCGGGTCCGCCCTAGGCTTAGCTGACTTCACCGGACAAAGGGGAAACTTCTAGCAGCTTGTTACAGAAGCTGCCGCCGTAGCCCCCCCCCCCCCACTAAAGAAAACCAATACACAGGTATTGGGATTTGTATCAAGTAGGATTGGTTTTTGTATCTTCTGCTTTTTAACGAGCTTGATCATATAGCTTCACATCTGTGAGAAAAAAAAATAACCTAAACAACTGCCATAATTTGGCTCACTTTCAAAAACAATACCATCTTATCTATGGAATGCCTGTCACTGTGCAATAACTTACATAAATATTTTCTCCATAAATGACTCCTTTTGTTTACCTGTTTCACAGCTTTATAGGAAAGTAACAACTGAGTATTGAGCTAGAAATTAAATCATGTCTTCTAAGTGGAATTGCTTTCAAGCTCTTATTTTATTTTATTCACAGATGTGGCATCATTCCCACCATTTGTAAAGAAGGATCAGGTACTGCGCTTCTTCTCCTCTGATATTTGCAGGTAGGCTGGTCCCTCCCTGGTGTGCAAACACACCTGCGTGTGCCACCCACCTGCTCTTTCGGTTTGGGTGGCGGCTGCAGTGGCTCTGCTTGGGCTCAGGTCACTGAGGCAATTCAACATAAATGTTTCACCTAAACAGAAATAAATTAAAGAGCTGTGCTCATGATTCAGAACCTGATTCTACACTTTTCTTTATGTCAAGTAGCAAGCTGTTTATGGTATATTTTATTTCAGCCAGTTACAGGTGTAAAATTCAGTAATATCTGACACCGTTGTGAGCTGTTACAAATCTGTGAAAGACAATGGAGGCCACAGGGTTCAAAGGCTTGAACTTCTTCTAAGACCAGGACCCAGCCTATAACCTGCCTTTTTTGGGTCTAAAGGCAATATACTTCTCTGCACAGATAGAGCAGGGGCCAGTTAGGCCCATCTTTGGCATTTCTGCAGGACATCATCTATGCAGAACAGGATTTACTGTCATCTGCTAGATATTTAAAATTGTATTCTCACAGGGTATTTTTACATATTTTATGTTTATATATTTTTAAAGAAACAAACAAACCTGCTTAATACATCCCATACTGATGGCTTTTCAGCCTGCTGCTTCTGCTGTGGCTATCCAGTGTCCCTGAGCTCTCCAGTGGGATTGCTGAAAGTGATGTTAAAAGATTTAAAGTACATCAGAGTGTATTTACTTTGAGAGGTTCGATCCCTTTATTTATTTTGCTTCCTGGAAACAGCTGCTTCCTTTTAACTAGGTCTAAATTGGGCCATTTGCTTTGCACACTGTTTGTTTTTAAAAAGATCAGTGTTTTCATATGAAGTTAAAGGTTTTTTTTGTGAAGTAATTGACTTCCCAAACTAGAAAGCATTTCACAAGTAATAGAAAGGGGAATTCTGTGCAGAGGAGAGATGATAAAATTCTTTGGATTGATTGCACACAATTTGAGAGATACCTCTGGCCATTTAATTCTCACAATTAATGAATAGTGAAGAAGGACTGTAGCAATCGCCCAAAGGTCGTGCTGAAACAGGGTCATGGAAAGTGATTCTGTCCATGTTGCAAAACCCAGAACCCTTCTTTTGTTTGGCTGCATTACAAAGTGTTGCTGCCCTGGTTACATTACTGTGTAACAACCATATCTCTGTGTCACTTGATAATGTATCAGCAAAAAGAAGCTTGACTGGTATTCTGATTCATATGCAGTGGAATAAGTTTATATGCAGAATGTTGTCTGGATCATAAAGCTTAGATTAGTATCATCAGGTCAGCAAAACCCTATCGCTGAGCTGATTTATATTGACAAGTATCTCTATTGTAGTCCAAAAACTTTCAAAAACTTCAAAAATTTCATAACAGTTGATGTAGAAGTGTGTAGGGAAAAGAGCTCTTAATTAAGTTGTTAGTTTTGTGTATATTGTTTATTAGTAGTATTAGTATTTTTATCTATCTTTCTGTGTATTGTCATCTCTGAGCTTGTACATCCTTTTGTGAAAGCATGGAATATTCTTCATTACAGAGGAACACCCCTACAAACTGCTGAACAGTGTGAAGGGAGCCTGGACGCTGGCTCTCAGGACTACTTGTTTCTTTTAAGAGAAAGACAGTTGGGGGATCCTTAAGGAGTATTTCAATGAATTTGATTTTTAAGCCAAATGACTGAAACATTTCTTCTCTTTTATATTTAGATCGATCTATGGAGTTTTCCAGGGCGAGCAGAATGTGAAGGGAATCTCACTCTATCGCTTCACAGTTCCTCGCGAAGCATTTGCATCGCCTACTGAAGTCGGAGATAATTATTGCTTCTGTACAGATCAAGTCATATCACAGAACTGCACATTAGCTGGAGTCCTAGACATTAGTGCCTGCAAAGCAGGTATCGTAATGACACGGTACTGCCAAACAAGCCCTTTAACTGGGGAGAAAGCACGTGTTCTGTAATTGAGGTGTTACTCTGAAAACCCGGCCGTTCGTGAATTCTTCCACAAATTGCCCGTGAGACCTTTCACTTTTCTGTAGCCTCATTTCCCAAAATGAGGACAATGGTATTTCTATATTTTGCACAGTGCTATGCAAAATCATAATACTATAGATTGTATACTGAAACTGCAGGAATGCATGTACAGAAAGGAAAGAGGATTCTATAGGCACCATATAAAAGCCAGAGAGAGTCACAGTCCTTGTCTTTGTGACACTTCACACACACTCTGTGTGTGCGTGTCTGTACACAACTACATACACATGCAGAGATTGAGAGACACTATTGGCTAAGGTTAGTATTGGTTTAATAAAATAAATATATACAGAGTCTGCATTTGATATAGAGTGGACAGTATGGTTTCCCTTCAGGCTTGCTTTCTACTAAAACAAGATCATGAGGATGGGAGGAAACTGTGACAGTCAAGTTTTTGTCTCAGCATGAAGCTGGGAGCTCTGCCAGCCCCCCACTGTGGACACAGACAAGCAGAGTTTATACTACAACTTATTTCACCAAACAAATTTTCCTAATGACAGTAAAATCTCAGAAATGCTCAATTATTTGAAGGGGCATGGGACCATTCACATTTTTGTCAAGATTGTGTGTCTATATAAAAAACTATGTTTGCATGGAAGATGGCCTCAGAAGATGAGCACTGAAACAAGACTTAATGATTCAAGTGAGTTTGCTTTTTCCAATAGGAAGACCAGTATTTATCTCTCTTCCACATTTTCTTCATGCAAGTGATTCTATATTGCATGATGTTGAAGGCCTGAGCCCAGATGAGAAGGAGCATGAAACGTTTCTAGATGTAGAACCTGTAAGTTCAACCATTAAATAATTGTAACTCAGTAAACTTGCAATGTTTAAATTTAATTGTAGTACAGCAGGCTTTTACCAGAGGGCCGAAAAGAAGATACAGTATTTTCATGCTTGCTTTTGCAAAATCTGCTCACAAAAGTGTTATGGTTTTAGCAGGGGAAATTTAGAGCAGAACTTTGTCTCATTCTGACCTTCAAAGTTCGGTAAATAAGTTTTGATTTTTCCTTATTGGGAATGTGGGATTAAATAGATTCTGCAAACTTTGAAGTATGCTGTAGCTTTTCTCTACACTTCAAGTCCTTTGAGAAAATTCTTTTCTATGGAAGTTATTCTGTTCCCACTATTCATATTTTTTTTTCATTTTCTATAACTGCCATTTTATATAATTACTATCTCTATTGAAATTAAATAAATATAGATCAGTTTATTTCAAATAAAATTGCTAGAAATATGAACAGACTAGTGTAGAACAGACCCAATATTGTCATTGTGACATGAATTGTTCAACAGAACAACAATTTATGACAGCTCTGATTTTGATCGCATCCAATTTTACCTTTACCTCTGTTCCAGTGATTCAGATTGCTAACTTTAAGTATATTTAGCAAAGTTTGCTAAATTGTATGATGAATTCTAAAGTTTCAAAATTTTATTTTGCTCTGAATTTGGATTAAAAGGTAAAATTCAGGATTTTTCAGTAAAATATTTTTAGTTATATAATTTGACAGTCAAACTCTCTAACTTCAATGAAGAGATCTAAAGTTAAACCTTTATTTTCATCTTCTTTGCAATAGAGACATCAACCAGAATTTCCTAAATCTGATATGAAATTTTCAAGAATCAAACTCTGTCTTGTTTTTGTGGAGGATAGAGGGGAAAAGAAGGAGATGAAGAAAAGATCTGACCTTTTTTTTGATATGTTTGTTCTGATATGAAATGTTTGTTTTCAGCCCTATGCAACTTAAACATTCTTCTTATTGACCAAGAAAATTTAGATAATTTCTGGTGGAAAAAAAAAAACCTAAACCAAAATTTAATATTAAACATTTAATGACTGATCTAGTATTTTTATTTTTTTTAACCTTCAGTTTTAATTGCAAATTACAAAAGTAACTAAGTAAAGCCACAAAATCAGAACTTCTATGAGAAATGACAGACCCTTAGAAATATTCAAATTTAATAAAAATTGAATCCTTCAAAACATAAGGATAAAACAATACCAAAGTGTTTCTTGACACAGTATATATTCTAGGCTTAGGCATCCAATTCAAAAATTTAAGTTAATGTGTAGCTTTTTTTCTGTTTTTAGATCACTGGTTTTACACTACAGTTTGCGAAAAGACTGCAAGTAAACCTCCTTGTGAAGCCTGCACCAAAAATTGAGTAAGTACTACTTCATTATTTTGTTTTTAAAGACTTTTTTTTCAAGAGGGCTGATTGGTCTATGAGATTGTCAGTAGAAATGTCTGAGAAAAGAAGGAATAAAAATACTTTCCCATCGTCTTTTTGTCTTTCTTGCAAAAATTTCAGTCATGACTTTTCAGAGAACATAGATTTCAGCAAAAGAGCAAGCCTTCTTGAGCAAGGCATTGCCCAAGTATTTTAACATGCATTTGATTTCCCCACAGAAGCTTACAAGGCAACATATTCTTAAAATAACATTCTTACAAAACACAAATGGGGATCATGATCAACTAGTAGGCAAAATATATTTTCTGTAATAAATCCAATGAGAAGGAGAATTTATGTGTGCTCTGTCACTAGATGGATTTTATCATAAGGATTGATGGGTCTCTAGCTGTTTCTTTTCTTTTCATTAACCCAAATGTTCATGTACTGACATGCATTTTGGGATCCTGTACATCTGACAGGTGAACACCACATAGATCTTCAGACCCTCCCACCAACACTTAGCAGCATCCAGTCTCTCTTCTTTCTGGAAGAAAGACTATGGAAGACTAGACAGAAAGAGCTGTTTGCCTGATATGTAAAATGGCTGTTATTAATCATAGGGGTTTGGTGGTTTTTTTGGTCCAAAACTGTACTATAAAGGTCAATCTAGCAGGTAAAAATGCAGTTAGAGGAGAAGAAGAATGTTTGAGTAGAAACTGTTTATACACTAAACTAAAAGTAACATGCTGTACTTATTTTATTTTCTCATTTCAGAGCTTTATCAAAAGTTAAAAAACCTTATATTTTCCCTCTCCTTTGGCTAAATGAGGTTAGTATATTTTCTGTCTATTAATCTTCACTGTTTAAAAAAAAAAACCGAAACAAAAACAATCTAGCTTTTTCAGTCTTGGTGCCCTGAAATTGGGCAATTAAAGTCATGCTCTGGTTTGCACATGCAAACAATATATTCAGCAAGTGAAGGTTTGCATACTTAACTTTCACTGACATTTTTCTTGCACTATTTCAGTCTGCTGTTATTGGAGATGAGAAAGCAGAAATGTTCAGAAATAAAGTCACCAGTCGGGTCCAGATGCTGGGTGTGCTGCAGATGACATTAATGATTGCAGGTTCTGTGCTGTTCCTGGCATTCATGGGTTCCTATTTCATGTGCAGATCCAAGAAATTAAAATAAGTAAGTAAGCTCTAATGGCTCAGTCCTCAGTGGTAACTTTTCCTCAGAGTTTCAAGAAGTTCAGAATCATTACCTATTTAGCTGTTCTTATTTTTTAAGTGCTACTAAATTCAGCAGTACTTCTGTGGGAAATCATCCAGATAATTTAGCTAATGTTTTCAAATTCTCTTCCCAGCCTTAATATTTCAGGATGCTCCCAATACCAGGAGATGGGATTGGGAACTATATCAGAAGACCAACTTTTTTTTTTTAATTTCAAACTACAATATGATTGTTGTGAGTTTATGAAAATAGACATTCTATCCAAGACCGCTAAACAGTTCAGAGTGCCTTCTAGTACTTCTCTGGGACAGAGGTCACACACCTGCAGATTCCTGTGCTCTTCCAGGACATACCCCAGTCTAGGGTTCAGAGAACCCACTGTAAATTACATTTTTTATTGAGTGTTGGATAGGGTTTCTCACTTCTTTCTCTCAGTCTTGCATCACTGTTGTGTTACTCTAAACATCTCTTGAACATACCTACCCCACTGAGATTAATTATACTCCCATCATGGGTAGAATAACCAAGTGGTGGATTAGTGCACTAACATCTAGGGAAACAAACACAAAAATGTGTTTGTGATTTTAAAGAAGTGCAGAGACATGAATGTTATGGTGAAAGGTATGCTGTAGTAAAGAGACATTTTTAAGAAGCAGCCTTACCTCATCACATGCTGAATTCTGCTTTTATTTCACTACAGGTAACAAAAAGACTTCAGAGGCAGGCAATGTTTAATTGAAATTTCAGCCAAGCAGCATGTTAAAATTTGGAGACAAAAGGTATGATTCAAGGCACAGTCAGTCCACATGCTATGGAATTCAACATGCTTTTCCATTTTGAGAAGATCAACTCACTAACCCAAGTAAGCTGACGTTTCCAAAGGTCCACCCTTCTGACATCACTAAAGAGGCTGCCATGGAAACTGTGCTTTCAAATAACGTTGATTATTTGAACTTTGTTACAAATTTTAAATGACATTCAAGCAGACGGAAGTTGAGATGCAGTTGGATTTTAGTCTACCTTCTGCCATTTATGCAACTTGCTACCTTTTTTCTTCTGGGATTTGCAACACAAATGAAAGCCATTTGCTGATGTTTCTGTCTTTGAGCACAGGCTGGGAATGACAACACCTTTGAGCTCATGCTGTGCTCTAGATGCTCTCATTGCAATGTTTCTTTCTGTTCCTTCAAGGAATGGAAGCTGCTGCAATGGAACTGCTCTCTGTCATCTATTCAGGGATGTGAATTGCGTCTAATGTGAAGTTTATTATGTAAAGTTACTAACTGTAATACATGAAGTTAATAAAAGACTTACAAAAATACATGGTTTATACATTTTATATGGAGATGGCTCATAGACACACCACAGTCATTCATATGTTGATGGCGCTCATCGACATTTGGCTCCACAGCTGTTTAGTAATCTGAGCTACTCCCTAACTCCCAACCTGCTCCACTGCTCTTCTGTTGCCTCCTGTGTGCTTTTCTTTCTGGCTCCTGCTTGAACAGCATCCTCTGTTCTGCCTAACCCCACTTCACCCAAAGCCTCCCTTTGGGAATGGTCTCATACATCACATTTAGGGTTGAGAAAAAATAGTCCAGAATGCTCCAGACACAGAAAAGACTGAGATAATGATTTTGATCTAACATCAGAGGGTTCTGCTTCCTTGCTATAGAAGAATATAAATGAAAAGAGTTAGCCCCAATTCTTTACTGATAAACCATCTGCCACAAGGAAATTTGTGCAACCGTTTGTTTAATGAGGTGCATCAGCCTGTAGACAGGTAGCAAACACTGCCATCTGCATAAACAGTTTACTTTTTCATTTACTCTGAATGCCATATCTTAGATGTGAGAGTCAATGGGGCAGATATTGAGTGTTGTGGGGTGTCTTCTGTTCCTATGGACTCATCGAATTTGGAACAAGAGCCTAAGTTCAGCATTTTCAAAGATTTCTTCTTGAGTCTTTTGTCCCCTTAAAAAAAAGATGTAAAGGAAAAGGAAGATGGCCAGCCTCTCATAACCAGCTATTTCGAAATAGTGCTACAATGGACTTTCTGGTTTAAAGTTTTATCTGCCTAGTAAAGGATAATATCTTTTGCCAGGTATTGTTAGTAAGGTGTTTTTACTCTTTGGAAATAAAGGGAAAAACCCAACAAGCTAAAATGCTGGATTTTTAAATCCCATATTCCTTGGGGACAAAGATGTGTAGCTATTGATAGAGCTGATGAATCACAGAAATCCCAAGAGATTATTCTTGAAGGCAAGGTCTATGTGGTACATGGCTACACTCTCTTTTTCCAGTGATGAGCTGGAAATGCAAGATAACAGGGCAAGAGATGTGAAGGAGGCATGACACTCAAGGGAAGCTCTGCTCTCACTTAGAAAGCCAAGGCATTTGATTACTCATGGTGCTTGCTAGTCAATGAAAAATAAGACCTTTCTCTTACCTTTCTCTTATCTCTGCATTATTATGTGATGCTCTGCTCTCATCTTAGCCTGGGAGCAGTTTGACACAACTGAAGGCATCCCTAGACTTCTATGGCCCTGGTCAGAATGAATGAGGACCACTAAAGTCATAAAGTCACCTTCTCTTCTAAAACATACACGGCTCTGCTGTGGTTCAAGATCTGACACCAAGTTTTTGTAATAAAACTAGACTTTTGTTCCAGAATCTAAAAATGAGATCTTTTCACCAAAGGAAGAACAACAATGCTCCTGCTATTTTTTTTTACACTAGCATTTCAGCTTCATTTCGTAGGCTTCAAGTTCATTGTCAGCACGTTAGCATTTGCTCTATAAGTGTTGGTTAGTGCTATGTGGTGTTCCAGCAGCAGTGATCCAGCAAGTCAGGCCATGATTTTAAATGTCTCAGGGCCCAATTTTGCATGCACACAAACACATTTGTTCGTGTGTATAATCTTATTGATCTCAATGCAGGTTTGGACTTTTAAACTATGTTCAGCAGCTAAACTGAATCTGGTTTATAATTAGCAGTTATTTTGTCCAAAGCATCAGTTACAGTTATTGTTAATTCATAATGTTAAGGCTAATATTAAGCATTTACCTTTGTTCAAACAGTGCAGGATAAATGTGTATTAGAAATGTTAATGAACTCAATACAAATAAAATAAAGGTCAAACTCTTCTTTCTAAGATCCTTATGTATAATTAATTGTAAATAAAGTCTTTTGTGTTGAATAATGAAGTCCTTGTTTTCCTTTTTTGTCGTATTTTGAGTGTATTTTCTTTTCCTGGAGATTGACTTTGTAAGTTGACGAATAAGCGAGCTTACAGCTGATCTTGTTATGTCACTGTACTCTGGCACATCACAGCTGCTTGGAAGTGATTCTTCCCCTTGATTCTGCTCTCATGAGACCCCACCTGGAGCACTGCGTCCAGCTCTGGAGCCCCCAGCATAAGAAGGATGTGGACCTGTTGGAATGGGTCCAGAGAAGGGCCAGGAAGATGATCAGAGGGCTGGAGCACCTCTCCTATGAGGACAGGCTGAGAGAGTTGGGGCTGTTCAGCCTGCAGAAGAGGAGGCTCCGGGGACACCTTATTGCAACCTTTCAATACTTAACGGGGGCTTATAGGAAAGATGGGGAGAAACTCTTAGCAGGGCCTGTTGTGATAGGACGAGGGGTAATGGCTTTAAAATAGAGGGGGGTAGATTCTGACTGGACATAAGGAAAACATTTTTTACACTGAGGGTGATGGAACACTGGCAGAGGTTGCCCAGAGAGGTGGTGGATGCCCCATCCCTGGAAACATTCAAGGCCAGGCTGGATGGGCCTCTGAGCAACCTGATCTGGGTGGAGATGTCCCTGCTTCTTCCAGGGTTGTAGGACTAGATGACCTTTAAACATCCCTTCCAACCCAGACTGTTCTATGATTCTATGATCACCTTTTATGTTGTGGCACAATATGTTATAACTACCAGTGACATACAACATTTGTGCTCTGAATTACAAAAAGGAGGAAACTTTGTGGGGAGAGCTGAGCACCAGCATGTCTAAACTGAAGCAATTCTAAAACAAGCCCAGGAAACCAAGCTCGGAGTGAGATCTACTTTCAACTCCCTTGAGTTGGAGGTGTTGGCAGCATGGTGCTAGCACACCCAGCAGCACATTACAACATCCTTTGCTGGCTCTGCTGGCCTGGCAGGTCAGAGTGGGAGGGGAGCCCACTTAGGTTCACGCCTCAGGTTCCTTCCCCACAGTGATTATGAGTGAAAATCACTGTTGAAAATCAGATCTGACCCAAGATCTAACAGCCCACTTACTTACACCCCAGAGCAGGTGTGCCAGCTCTTGATCTCTGACTGCAATTATCCTTTCAAAGCCTTTCTTAAAACCTGTTCTTCCCACCTAGCCTACCAGTGTCTGTTAAGGTAATGTAAACACGCTACTACATCTTGAAAAAGAAATAAAATCATTATTTGCTCTGTTATTTTAATTATGAGAATAGACAGGGACTCGATTAATTAATGGATGTACACATCAACAGTATTTTAAGAAAATAATTCATTCAACAACTAACAAAATGTGTTTACAGGTGGGTTGGTGTTTTTTTTTTCAGTAGCCGTATAGAACCAAAACCCAAAGAGGCAAATGACTCACACTTACCAAATGCAAACTGCGTTTATAAATAGATGCTATTCATTTTCTATTCTCTGTTCCCTCTTTGCATACCACATATCTCTGATGCTCTGCGGTCGCACTTTCTCCCAGCAGTACCCGAAGGAGCCAGGGACTTAATGCCCATCCAGCCAGCGCCAGGCTGGGACCTTTCTCAGCTCTACTGTGTAAGAAAATAAATCAAATGCTTTGCAGTAGGCGCCACCCAAAGGGCATACAGTTTTTCACAAGTTCTCCTGCTTCATTTCAGCACAGGCAGTCAAAAGAAATGCTGGCTGAAATTCATTGTTGCTTCCTCTGCCAGTTGACATCACCAGAAATAGCCACATCACTTTAAAAGCAGTGTAAAAAAAAAACATATCCGAAGTGTCAGCTGAATGATGGATTGCTGGATGTAGAACTGAGACAGAAATTTTTGTGCCCATTAATATTATGGAGTGTTTTGCTAAGGCTGGGATTTCCCTTGAGTTCTGTGAGTTGGTGTTTTACGAAATATGTATTTGATGTAACCAGGCGCACCCATAATTTTCAGGACTCTATTTCTTACCCAGCATTACTTGTGTAACACCAAGGATTTGTGGACAAATTAGGACTCACATATAATCATATGTGTGGTCATTAACGTAACTTAGGTTTTGGATGCACCTTAAATACATTTGCGATTTCAGCCCCACCAGAATACTTTCACGTAGGACTGGGAAAGTCGCAGTTTTGCCCTTACTTTTTCCAAATGGAAAACCTGCATAAGTGAATGCTTCTAAAGGTAAATGTCTCCACTGATACTTTCTTTCATGATAGGAGCTAAAACATGACTGACACCTCAAACCAGCAGCAGAAGGTAAAAGGCTGCTGGAGATGCAGGTACTTTTGGGTACTGGTATATAAATCCAGACATTTCCTGTGTTCTTACCACAAAAGTGGAAGCATATCCTCTGTGCATTCACTCTACAAGTGTTAACTATTTATCTTGGCACTGGTCAAACACTGGGCCTGCTTTGCGAAATCAGGAGTTATCACCACAATTAATGCACACACACATACATACACCATACACACAGTTTGTGATGTGGCAGCAGCTGCATTTTATTCTGCAGTCATGACAACTTCAGCCTGGTTATCTTCAGCACGAGAAATTGAGAACACTGTTGACATTCACAGACTCACACTGACAGAAAACAAGGACAAAAGGGGAACCAGGATCCTCTAATTATTTCTATTTTTCCCATGAGCATTGGGAAAAAGCACTAAAAAAGAACTTTTGGCAAAGCATATGCTTTAATTCAATGACAAGTCAGTGCAGTTAAGAGGTTAATTCAAGAAATCTATTCCAGCCACCATCTCATCTTCCAGGCAGAAGACAGAGGCTTCCTTGAGCACCCAGGAGCATCACACACTTTGCTGAATGAATGTACATGCATGTCTCCTGCATAAAATCATTTGGCACTTCTGTACAATCCTGAAGAAGCCATATCTGATAGATCTACACAATGTTTCTAGCAGTAAAAATAAGTTAATGACTGAAGATATCAGCTAGAATGTGGAATATGTGGGTTCCAAAAGCTCCTGTTCTTATGTGAATCCATTTAGATTACACTAATTCAGATAAAGAGAATATCCCGTGATTCAGGTTATGCCTTCAAATGAAGCTAAAGTTCTAGAGGAAGATGATTGCTAATCCAGAAAGATGAAGGGGATCTTGACTCTGCTTTCAATACTGTTTGAGAGATAGAGGACTCTTTATTCTTACTAGGGTTAAAACCAGAAGTATTCAAAAAATCATGGACCAGAATGTCTTGATCTCCCTTTCTAGCCAGGTGCAGGAACTATAACCCAAGTGCTAAATGCATCTTGTCCTTAAGGAAGGGGACAGATGCGTCCCTTTTGGGAGTTTAAATGATGTATTTCTTAGCACACCAGCTTTTATGAATCCAGACAAAGAGCCAGATTTTACCCTGTGTTTCACCTGACTTCCTTCCTGGGGCCAAGCACTCCTTAGGCATTGCAGCACCAACTATGAAAACATTTAGGTACTTCTGTTTAATGCTGGTTTGACCCTGAAGGTGCTGCTCTGTCTGGAATACCTGAGTGAAGAGGCTGAACGTCCCTCAAGTCAGGCCAAGTTTTACACAAACATCAAGAAAGGCAAGTCTGCACAGACGGTTTAGCATGACAATGCCTCAGAGCCCTGTGGAAAACTTTCAAGAGTGTGTTTAGCTCAAAGTCATCTGCTAAGAGTGTCAGTCCTGCAGTCTATGCTTCACGGCTTCACAAACACGACAGTGGCCAGTGGCCCTGGCTGCGGTGGTGGAAGGCAGATCACACCACATCAAAGCCTCCCAGGTAGCAGGTGATAGCTGTTATTCAGTAATACCTAATATCTGTTTATTCACTAGTAGCTGAAAATTGAATCTTCTTAAAATGCTCACATTTGACTGAGACAGAACAAGTCAAACAAATAAGTTTAAACCAATCATGGTGATACTACCTTAAACCAATACATTTGACTTCACATTTCATCCTGTCTGATGTAGCGCACACAGGAGGCAGTTGAAGCAACTGTCTCTGATCAATCATATCTGAACCAAGACCTATTAAATGGTTTTATGAATTTTTAAATATTTGACAAGTGGTTAAATTCACCTATTTGGTCTTCATCTGAAAGCCATCAGAAATTCTCACTATTGCACAAAGGATGGTGAAATGGGTTTACAGGCACAAAGATTTATTTGTGAGGTCCATAACTCACAGTATATAGCAACTGTGACAGTAACTCTTCCATTTAAGTAAAATAAAACAAACAAACAAACAAATATACAAGGGAAGGAAGGGGAAAAGAAAGAAGGGGAAAAAAAAGAAGGGGAAATAAAAGGGAAAGATCTCCAAAGTGACCAAACTGGATGAGAAGTGGTAGGGCTCCCTCCAGAGGAGCACCCTCTTCAGGGCACCCTCTCCAGTGAAGCATTGCCTGCAAATATAATTTTCAAAGTAACCACAGTTACTTCTTGATCATTGCTCTAATGGAGCTGACTGACACATGCTTCAATCTGGAACAGATTTTGCAGCTCTAATTGGCTACTGAGCCTTGTGTATGTGTCTGTCTGAACAACTCTTACCTACTGTGCTCTATTTGCTCCGTAATATATGCTTTGAAGTAAAATTTATGAATGAGGAATGAAATGTGGAGGGAGTAAGTAAGTGCAACTCACATGACAATGGCAACAACTTTTGACAAAACCCAACTGAACAGCCATAACAGCAATTTTTGAGCACCCCTGTGCAAGAAAATAAGGATAAGAGCACTTTGGAAGACCGGGACCGGAAGAACAGCCACAGATGCAGGTAGGGATGTGCAGGTGGATGGCTATAAAGTGAAAGGCAAGTTGTGGTGCTCCACAAGGCTGAATGTGACAGGCCCTGGGCATTGCACAGTCTGGGGCACCAGGAACACCATATCATTAGTAAGTTTGTTGCCCAGCAGCCTCCAGACTGTTCACTACTGACACCCTACCAAATGTGGGTATGTGCCATGCACAGCTGCAAGTAAACCAGGGAAAGCAGGAATGCAGTGAACATTCTCAGTTGTCTAACTGTATAAGCGCGTATCCCTCAGGACACCTAATTTTTTTTTATTAGCAGCTATTTTAGGAAGGCCTGGGTCTCCCTTAGAGTCAATATCACAACACTCGTCCCTCATGGATATCTCAAATATCCCTGAGTATGTCATGTGAGAAGTCTTGCTAGATCATTTTATAACCTCTTTCCATAGTTGCATTTTTAAAGACTGAGCTCTTTAACACAGTTGCTGTGCTGAAAACAAGGCAGAAAGAGAGGTCATGAGTACAGGAGGCCACAAAAGTCATATTAGGAGGCTAGTCACCAAGACTTTTTGGCTAGCTTTGGCAGAGTCCCTCTGAGACTGCTGGCCTTTGCATATCCCCGTCTCAGGTACTCAGTCCTCTCTTGCTGAGCAGCCAAGTTACCTTATTAATAGATATGGGACAAGGCACTTAAAACTTAAATCCTTTGCTGTTCTTGCTTCACACCTGAGCCCTTTCATGAAATCTCCCTTAACGCTCTTTGTAGGCGTAAGACAAAAATGAATGAAAAGAACACCCAGATAATTAATTCAGGAGCAGACCTCTATTAGCTTCTCTTGCTAATCTCTTCTAAGTTTTTTTTACAGTCGCTTCTTTTATGTTTCAAAATACTATTTAGGAAGAAATGCTCTCTTGCAGCCTGAAACCCTGAATGGCATGTTTAGATATAAAAATGAGTATTTTACAGTTATGACAATATTTAATTTTTTAGTGCACTTGCACCCATGCAGCAAAAATTGGGAATGAAACACACCTGCTAAAAGTGGCAGAGATCAGCATTTACAACTCACTGAGTCACTGACTGCAGTGTAGGAGTAATGTGCAAGCCATGGAGCAATCCCAAAAGCAAACAGTGAATAATTTTGAATGAGAAATGAGAGTTACGTATTTGCATTCTATTTGCAAGCAAATGCTGAGCTGAAAGAGGAAGCACTGCAAGGCTTATCTGCAACTTGTCCTTTCTGTATTTACAGGGAGGATGTACCCAGGGCTCTTCACTGCGTACTCCTGCATCCAAGAAAGGAAAATGCAGGGGCTCAGAATTTAAAATTTCTCTTGCTGTTCCCTCACAACATTGATTCTTGCTCCTTTAGAAAAAGAAAGAGTGAGACTGGAGATTTCTATTAAGAATTTCCTACTGCCATTATGTAATAACCCTCCAATCGAACGCTTCTGAAAAGCCTCCTTACTTTTATACATGTTTAGTGCTGTGCATCTTAACTTCCAGGCCTCTCCAGGCAGTTTCTGCGATATGCACTAGATGGCAATGCAATATCTAGGCTGACAGTCCCAAGGTCTCCAAATGTCCTGTCCAGAGCGGCTCACCCTGCACCCGGGTTTGGGTGGATACACTTGGACCTGGTGAGACTTCAGCTGAGGCCCCTTTTTTCGCATTAATCCGGAGCATAAAATAAGCATTGCATCACCGCCTCACACAGCGTGGTAGTGTTGCAACAGTTACCTTATTCATTCATATATGTTAGTGTATGGCTTCCACAAGAAACAGATAGCATAGAGAATGTTTTTTTGCAAAGTTGAGTTTTAGCTTGTGAAGAAATGATGAAATACTTGAACTTGGAGAGATCACATACTCTCAGGCCTGTGCACAATGTAAAAGATGCTCCACTTGCCATTTGCCAGCTGCTGCAGACCCTGGTGCCTGCTTGGAAAGCCATGAAGAACATGAGAAAGTATGCAAGGCCTTCATGCTCAGCAAACTCAACTGCTGCCCCTTACCATACCATCAGAACAACAACTCCCACCTTCCAAGACTCCTCCTTTTTAATATCCCCATTCTCCATCTAGAAAACTCACCTTCTCTGATTCTCTCTGCTTCCTGAGGCTATGAGGACATCTGACCATGATCTGTTTGAGCCATTCTGGTCCCCATTGTCAAGCTAATAGTGCAAGCCCTGCTGAGAACCAGCACCTCAGCAAGCTGGTCAGGTCTAGAGGAAATTATGGTTAGACCACTATTCACCTGTGGCCCTTATTTATCGAAATAAAGTATTTATCCATCTGTGTGTTTGGAGGGCCACAAAGATGATAAGAGGGCTGGAGCACCTCTCCTATGAAGACAGGCTGAGAGAGTTGGGGCTGTTCAGCCTGGAGAAGAGGAGGCTCCGGGGAGACCTGATAGCGGTCTTCCAGTACCTCAAGGGGGCCTACAAGAAAGATGGGGAGAGACTGTTCAGTAGGGCTTGTTGTGATAGGACTAGGGGTAATGGTTTTGAAATAGAGGGGGGTAGATTTAGATTGGATATTAGTAGAAAATTTTTCACAATGAGAGTTGTAGAACACTGGAACAGGTTGCCCAGAGAGGTGGTGGATGCCCCATCCCTGGAAACATTCAAGGCCAGGTTGGATGGGGCTCTGAGCAACCTGATCTAGTCGGGGATGTCCCTGCTCCTTGCAGCGGGGTTGGACTAGATGACCTCTGAAGGTCCCTTCCGACTCTAACTATTCTATGATTCTATGAAAACTTCTTTTCTGTATCAAAGACTGCCTGAAACATACAGCTGAAGAGAGGAGCAAGGGTGGATCTAAGATTTACCTACAAAAACAGTAAGCTCAAGACTCTGTCTTTTTCTTTTCCCTAGATCACTTCAGATCTTCCTGTCCTCACTGATGACAAACTACAAAGACAACAAACTACCTTTAGGACTGTTTTTTCCAGAAATGTGTTGGACTTTTACATTATTTCAGAACTTAAACACAAAGGACATGGGACTTGAAGGAGCTGATAGGTTTTGTTTTCATTTACTTTGAACATTACCCAAAATGTCTTCGGCTTTGTACAAGTAAGGAATGTACCTTTTTGCCTACACTTTGATTTGAGCCTTAGGCATATGAAGGCAGCTTATCCTTCTGAATTACAAACTCTTGAGAAATGTGCAGAGAAATATGAAGTCTTTACAAATGACAAAACTCAGAAAAGGCACAAAAATCACTCCTTGGCAAGGTGCAACCATTTACCGACCATTCAGGGATGGGCAGTAGTATGAATAGGAAGGTGCAGACCATCTTCCACTGGCATGGAGGAGAGGAGGGTGTTAGTCACTAGAGCCCTTTACAGCTTCCACCTATCATTTATCTAACAAGCTCCTTCAGCCTTCAAAGAAAAAAAAATTCATACAGAGAAGTTCATTTTGAAGAGACTTGTTGGACTGTATGCAGTAATGAATATTACTGCTTGGAAGCTGGCATTTTCTGCAGCTTCCAGCAAGTCAGATCAGCAGAGTCAATCTGGGGAAAAAAAAAAAAATCCAAACTTTCATCTCCTGTTTGTCAGGAAACTGGCTGTGCCTCAGGTACATGTAATCCATATTTTATAGACTTCATAATATTCTGCAAACATTCCACTAAATGTTAGTTGTCGTGCTGTGGCATGATGGATTATAAACAACCTGATGGCTTCATTGATTTAAATAGTCTTTGGATAAGACCCAGGCTTGCACCGTTGCCTAGTCTCATATTTGCCAAAACTCAGTTTAAAAACTATTAAGTCCTGTGAGGAGGGGATTATCATTAAGAGATTATTTTAATTCAATACCATTTAAGCTTAAAGTAATAGCTAATAATGGCAGTCAACACTTAAAAAAATGTCTATAGTGCTTTGAAGATGGAAAATGTTCCTTAGCATTTATACTGAGAGAGCGCTGATTTTGAGTAAACAGTATCTCTTTTTAGGGGAGGGAGAAGGAATAAAACAAGCTATATGTGTCAGTCTGTAAATAAATAGCTTTTGTGCTACTTGAAAAGCTAATAAGATTGACATCTGAACAGAAGATTTCAAGTGTTTCGGTGCTATTAGGTACTAATCTATTTCTTTGAATGCTTTCATTTAAATGGCCATCTTCAACAGACAAGTAAAGCAGTAAAAATCAAGTCTCAGCAAGACAGCTTTTCAAGAGCTTGCCAAATTACAAAAAAAAAAAAAAAAGGACACACAATTAATTATGGCTTTGATTTAATTAAGTTGAGTAAGCTACAAACTAGCTGTTCTGGTTTCACTTTTCCCTCATAATTATAGTCAGATTTACTGTGCTTCATTGATCAGAGGTGAATGAATCTCACAGGTGAACAGTTCTCCCGTGCAACATTTAAAGTCGTAAACGTGTTGATTCATTTCCACCCTAGAGTGGAGGTTGCTGGGAGCTTAGACGCGTAGAGGCAAACTAGCCTGAGTTATATCACCGGTGTGAAGCTGCAGCACCTAAAACAAATGTTATTCCAGCACATATTAACAAGGGTCTAATTTGTAAGATAGCAAATGGGCTTTTCTAGAAAGCCTGAGACTGCTGCCTGAATGAAGCAAACATCCAGGACCCTTGTTTTAGTGCTCTGCCTTCAACACTGAAAGAAAGATTGAGCAGCAAGCCCAGAATGTGCCCAGCTGCATCCAGAAGGAGAGAGATGACTTGGGCCAGCAGTTCTCATCTGGGATGTGGAGCTTAGCATCTGCAGCTTTAGTGATGTCGGTGCTGAAATCTCCCAGCACAAAAAGGGGGATAACCCTTTAACATCACCAGGAATGCACTGAGTGGTTGTGCTGTGAACGTGCTACTTTCGTGTGGTCTCTGAGTGCCAGATCTGTAACCAACCCCAGTCTGACTTACTGTTGTCAAGCGTCATTGTAAAGTTGTCTTCTTTGAGGGCCTTCTTTTGGCTTTGCTGTGTGGCAAGGACATAAACACAGAGCTGCTTGTCTGTCAGGGTGGGAGATGAGTAGGTGTGAGGCTGAGACAGGGCAAGGATGACTCGTGCCCACACACTGTGGAGCAGTGGAAATGCTCCACTGCTGTTCATGCCCTGAGTTGCTCTCTAGCAGCACTACTACATTAAAAGACACAGATTGAAGTTAATTCTGGCTACCCTCAAGCAGTTTTCTTCTTCCAGGCTCAGCTATGTTATAAAGAAGGGCAATTATCGTAGCTGCTGATCACCCTTCTCCCTTGCTGGAGGCTACTGTCCCTGCCAGTCTGTAAGTGGAGAAATCTGTCCAAGTACCCTCACCTTGTTTCAAGCTAACCCATGTGAATCAGCTCACACACCACCACAGATGTTTTTTTTCCTGAAGAAAATAGAGCAAAGCTTGCACAAAAGTCCCCATCGTCTGACCAACGTGGGAAGTAACCTCTTCCACCACCTCAGCTAAAAGTTATCTGTGCACAGCCTACGCTGCTGGTTTCTTACATTACCAACTTTTTGTGTCAATGAACAGATCCGCAAGGTCTGAACCACATGATGCCACAATATAGTTTGCACAAACAGGTTACCTGTCTCCAGATAATCTGGTCAGCTCTCCTCAAGCTTCACTGTGTTTCAAGAGTACAGTAGAAAGGGTCAGCTAAAGAAGAGGAAGAGTAGTAATATCAACAAGATGATGCCCCTCTGTCAGTCTTCCTGAAGCCAGAATGAATAGGCCAAGACAGAGGGACCTCAGGACAAACAGCCTCAGAAGTCAGATGTTGTTACGAAGTTCTCACTTCTGCTGAGAAGTGTCTTCTTGAGAGAAGTGTCTTCTTGGGAAGCAAAGGAAGGAAGGCGATCCCCTTCAGGAACTGAGAAAGAAGGAGATCCCCTGTTTTGTGCACTATTACGGATCGCGTGAATCTGCTACAGATTCTGTTCTTCACTCCATGGGTGCCTGGCTGCCTACGCTGAATGCTGTCTGAAGGCACATTTGCTTTCAGGTGTGTGTTTGCTCAGGGTGACTTTCAGCAGATAAGTGCTATGAAAAATCCTCTTACCTGTGCTAATAGCAAATGCCTTTCTGGATCATGAAATGAAATCAGGACGAGTAAAATGACATTGAAATTGCGCAGAAAATGATAGTAATGAATCAGCAGGAAGACAAACAGTACTGCTGCAATTACATGTGCTACACAGAAAGCTCTCTGTCAACAACAACTGACCTCTTCAAGTTGTCATGCATAATATCTGATTTTACAATTCACCATCTGTAGCACTGAATGGAGACAGTTGTCAAGCATCATTTCTTTATTATTATCATTTTCCATAGATTCAAATGCTCTCTGAAGTGATCAGAGATTAATAAATAGAAACAATTGGTCTGTTCCATCACTCTGAAAAGATTAACACAATCATGTCCTTGATGAAACCTTGCCATGCGAAGCTAACGTGAGTGCGGCAGTAAGGAAGATGTTCAAAGGACTCTTCTAGACCTTGGAGCAATCTACAACTGCATCCTCTGGGTATCAAAACAAGATGATGTAGGATGAGGCCTTGTCCCATAAAAGTTGAGTCTGGTTTAACATATCTCAGGAAAGGACATGAAATTAGCTGAAATTGGCAGTGTATTTAACAAGAATTAGAAGAAAAAAAAAAAAAAAACACTAGAACAGGCTCCAGTTTTTCTTTTGATGCCTTCCTGCTATTATCACTGATCACCTCGTAAGCCATACCCACAACACTTCCATGAGCTAGAAAGTAAGGGTAAATTACATGCCCAAGCTTCTTTAGGAAGTCTGTTGAAGAGAAAAAAAAAAATAAATAAAAATTAAGAAGTCAACCTGATCATCCAAATCCCAGGCTAGCCTCACAAGCACTGGAGCATCTTTCCTCTGCCAAGTATTTATCAAACCACTTCACGATTCATTGCCTTTCCAAATAGCCTTTCACTGAGGAACAGTGAGTTGCAAAAGGCTTTGTAGATTGAGCTAGAAAGGTCTTCAGAAGGTGAGGCAGGAATGATTTCAGATACAGAAAGCAAAATGCTGCTCTTGAAAGAGGTCAGAGAAACAGGTCCACATCACTTCAGTGATGCTGCAAAACAGATATGCTGAACATTTAGCCTCAAACGTGAACTAAGGAGCCTCCATCCCTCCTCCCTGGCCCTGCAGTCTATTCCTTATGTGCAATTTGAGGATTTTTTCAGCTCTTTCATCTCTTACAACAGCTTCTCAGAGCTCTTCTACAATCCCAGGTCAGACTCTGTTATAACAACAGAATTATACCTGTTACAGATGTGGCTCTTGATAAACTATCAATATAACTCTTTATGTAGACACCAACTGCATCATGATACTATCATCTATGAACATTATTTTCTTTCCTCCCTATCCAATTAGACAGCCAGCCTTACTGACCCTGTGAGTAGCATACAAAACCCCTAAGACCAAGAGCCATAAAACCAGGTATCTCAGAAAGCCAGGGGGAAAGGAGCGGGCAGGTGACAAGAAAGGCTGAGACATAACAGCTGCTCAGACCCTAGGACTCCCTTGCAGGATGCGATTCATCAAAATAAGGGCACCCCAGGAATGTTCAGCCAAACATTATCTAGTGATGGGATCCCGTAGTGACATGCTGCACGTGGCTCAGGTGTCACAGACTGGCCACGTGGGAGTCGTCAGCACTGCTGTCAGACACCTTCATAGGGGTGTTCATGGGTCGGGTCTGTCCTGGAGAGGAGGGAAGTTTGTGCCCCTACCATTATCCTGACACAGTTAGAGCAGAACAACTCTCACACTCAGGCAAGATTTCATTTCACTTACCTGAAAAAAAAAAAAAAAAACTCCAGGGCAAAACCTTCTCAAGTGGATTTTGACCAAAAAAAAAAAAAAAAATTTAAAAAACAAACCTACTTGCAGCTCAACCACTAAGGACAGCCACGCTTGTTCTGTCAGAAACTGTCAGCAGTCCCCTGCTTGGCAGAACATCGACTCCAGCGCCACAGGGTTTGGGGGCTGCAGGGAGGAAGAAGGCAGATTTTAAACAAGTCCCATCAATAATGTCTTACTGGGTAAAGTGCAAGAGGTTATTAGACCCAGGACCTTTCAACAAGACTTTCAATTTTCTCCTTCTGAAATCCCGCAAGCTGACTTTTCAGATTCACTGAATATTTTACCCGGTCTGAACACATAAAATACGATTGAGGGATAAACAGAGACCTGGACACTTCACCTGAATACCTGTTTTCAAACAGCATATCCAGTGGTGTTCAGAAGGCACATTTTGCTTCAAGCTCTCTATAGCCTACCAGCATTTTTCAAAAACAAGACAGCAAGTCTATAAAAAGACAGAAACTAAAAAGACCTGCCAGTTTACAGTCTTGAAGTCTAGTTACTGCTGTGCTAGAGGAAGAAGACTGCAAGCAAGGGGTCTAGTAGCAGCAGAAGGATAAAGAGGAATAACTACAGAGGTGCTTTTTTCATCCAGCATGCTCATCTCAACTTGCCTTGGAGAGAGAAGGAAGGTGCCTGGCACAGGGGATGAGCAATTGTTCAGCTGTTCTGAAAAAAAAACTGCACAGAAAAAAAAAGTTTAAAGTTCTCCTAGTTGTGGGGAACTGTTACTGACCTCTTTCACTGAGTTTATAAGGGTTTGGGGTGTGGTGGCTTTTTTTCTTTTAAACTCTGAAATGTCACTTCTCAGACTAAACTCAAGTCTCTGACAGAAAGCAGCTAGCTGCTACTTCCTCCTTGACTCACTGTCACTATTAGAAGCAGTTTGATTTAAAAAAAAACAATTGAGAGAAAAGTGGTTTTACTTACAATTCCAAAATACTTTAATCTAGGTTTTTCTTTAAGGTGATCAGTTTAAGCTCTTAAAAACAAGAGAATGAAACTTAGCATAAAGAAGTATTTGGTTTCTAACTACCATCAGCACAACACTGACCTGGCTTGTGATTTGGGTTTTTGAGATAGCTTAACTAAAACATACCAGGGTTAGAGAGGTATCAGGCATACCCTATGTCTGTCGTGAAATCGGCTGAGAGGTGAAACCAGCAGAAGCTGGGCTGCCAGTAAAGTGGGGGGTGTCACTGTCACCCCCAGAAACGAGTCCTCTGCCATGTCCCCCCAGCAGGCACATGTTCAGAGTAGACTTTCAGCTTTCTCCCAAGGGCATTGATTGAATTTGCACAACTGACAGGAAAACATATAAGCATCTGTGAAAATAACAAATGTAAAGACATTTACTGTGAATATGCCTGGATATCAAATTCTAAAATATTATATGCTGTTATAAAATATTTAAGAAAAAAAACCAGAGAGATAAATGTCATCAACTTATAAGTAAAACACCTCTTAAAACAATCTATTAGAAGCTAAGTAGGTATTTGTAGTTCATTTCTTGATAAGAAAAATATATTTGGAAACTCTCAGCTGCTATTAACAGACATCACAGTTTGATGCTGTTTCCTTCTAATCAGTATTTTTAGAGAGAGTTTTGGGGTTTGCAAATTTACTTGTAAGACAATCCAGAGATCTTCCTCGTATTTCTTCACTTCTGTATCTCATGATTGGTTCTGGCAATTTATTCTGACAAAAAACAAATACATTTGTGCTAAGAGGTTAAATACACGTGCACTCTCCCAAGGAATTTCAATCTTGTTTATCACAAATGCATCTTCCATTTCTGATTTTTCTATTCCACAGTGGTAACCAGATGAGCTTTTGCTTGTTCTTTTGCATCCAATCCTGTCTCCCTTTCAAAAACCTCAAAAATATACTGCCAGCTACGTGCACTGTATTTAATAATTACCTGACAGTTCCTATGCACTTGGAGCTGTATGGATAATGCTTTTGCTTTACATCATTAGCAAGCAGCAAGGCCGGGCAGCTCTTTCTTCTGATCCCCACTCACCTATTACATCTGGATCACTAAGTGCTTCTGCAGTACAAGGTATCATTATTTACAATAATCATCTGTACGTTATTTGCATAGACGATACGTCTTGATGCGCAGCATTGAGACAGCATTGCATTCTGTTGAGATCAGCAGTGCGTTAAGCTTAGTGCCAAAGGACAGTGGAAGATTTCTCATATAAAGCATTGGGGCGGAGTGTGTTACACCAAAATGAAGAGTGAAGAAAGAAAACAAACAAACAAACAAACAAACCCACAAGTCTACTGCAGTTTTTCCATTCTCTTGTATGGTCTGTTTTGTCTTACATCTGCCTTTCAGTTTGTCAAAATGACATCATATTTGGTGTAAACTCTGGAAACTGTAAAGAGGAGTCTCACATAACGTCAAGCAGGAATTTGTCTGCGCATTTGCGCTGCCTAAAACTAGGAGCTAGGAAAAAGCTCTGTGGATAGGAAGGCATTTAACTTAAAATACAAAAGCCAGGAGAGCTGCATTTCCAAATTAAACACTTTCAACTTGCTTCTGTTCAAAGTGGATATACTCACATCTCTGTCTTGTAAGAAAGAAATTGCTGAAACAATCATCCTAAGCTCCTTCTCATGGGACAGAAGGGTTAGACTTTTCCTAGAGCTCTTCCACACACTTTAAGACATTGCTGTCATTAAACCCTCCATATGTTAGAACGGCATAAGGAATTTATCAGCTTCTGCTTGCCCATTCAATAATGGCATGGTCTACTGACAACAACCTTCTGATAAGGTCCTACTGTGACAGAGCTAACAGCTCAGGTTGGCTCGTTTAACAGCATCTTAACATTAAAAATTATCTCTTTGAATCTTACAGAAACACAACATCCTGCCACAAGCTCAGTGAACTGTGACACTGTCTGAGTTTCCCTGAATTGTTCCAAGAAAAAAAATAATCTTTATTAAATATTAATTCAGAATAGAATTAAAATCAAAATGAAGTAGCTTTTGGCAGGAAGCTGCTCTATGCTCTTTGTCAGAAACCAGCTATGATTAGCGGTCCACTGGGCAAATGTCAAAATCAGGGTGCCCAGCAAGAACTAAAGTGCGTCACCTTCATTTTCAGTCCCTGACATATAACTTAAACTGTATTTTCCCCTTTATTCTATAATTTATTTAATCACTTGCTACAGAGCAGCTTTTAAAACATGCTTTCTAACTTGCTGAGCTGTAGGGAGTCATTCCTAGAGGTCCATTTTTGCATTCATATTGCCATAAATAATGACCTTCATTTGTGATATTATTATCTTTCCCATTTTAGTATCTCTCAATGTCACATTTTGTTGGGTGCTCCTGCGCCTGAGATGGAGTAACAATACTCACAGGTACCAAACCACATTTATTAGAGAAATATTCCCTGATTATTGACTTGTACTTGAACGTGGTTCTCCTTTACATTTTAAAATGAATTATTTTACAGGTGTTTTCACAGCAGAGCAGTACAGCTTCTCACATGCTTTTCTTTCCTTATGGAGGCATGCACTTGCATTAGCAAGTTACACTCATGTTTACGGCTCATAGATTGAATTACATTTATCACCGCAAGCAGAAACAGCATGACTGCCCTTCTACATGTGAAACATGCAATTCATCGATTTCTGGAACTGTAAGCACAGCTTTACATTTATCATATGTCAGCCCTGGTTTACTTAGCAGTCCCCTGTGCGGGACAATGTAGTTTAAAACATTGCTATTAAAGAGGAAAAAAAAGAAACATTTCACATACAATGGTAACATCCATCAACTGTTCTTTGCAGAATGATGTAACACTATTTATCAACTACCAGTTTCCAATCTCTCTAGCAATAACTTTCTCACTCTTATAGATGGCTCAGAGACCTAAGTACAAAATGACAAAAAGAATAGTTCAAACACAACCTAAATAAACCTGCTACTTGTGCTGAACTACAGCCCCTTCTTTACAATAGGAAGAAGCAATTTTTGATGGCTGAACTTTTTGTCTGAAGGTTCAGATCAGCTTCATGACCCTTAAGGAATTTACTTTGCCCCCTGAAATTAAGAGCTTCAGTTCCAATTTTGAATACCCCCATTTAAGTGAACTCCATATTGAGATGCCCTATTCCAGAAGCCTCTGAAACCCTCAAGCAGCCAGCTTCAAGTAGGCAGCACCTGTTCAAGGGGACCATCTACTGACCTCATGGATGTATTAAAAACCCCAGCAAGCCTTGGCACCTGCCATTTGGTTTTCAGATTAAATAAAAGTGAGGGTAAGTGACAAAAACCTCATCCCTATCTCAACTATTTAAGTTAATATCTGCAAATATGAAACACCTTTACCTAATTCTGAAGCTCTTCCACCCACTTGCCCCTTTTTTTTAATTCATGGCTGTGATCAGCATGAAGGCTCTGACAACTGGTTGGGTGTGCAAGGCCAGTACCTCTGGTTCCTAGTCAAGCAAGCCAAGTCTGTTGCCCAGGAAGTCAGGAGAAGGTCTTCTTCCCTTCTCTTCCAGAGGTGTTGCACATCCCTTCCAAACCGTAGATGGACAGGGAGAGAAGCTGCAGAAACACACCTAGGACTGTCTGCAAAATATTCTGCAAGTAAACTTTGAACCACCTGGAGCTTGTCACATCTCTCTAGACTTCAGGAACAAAGTGTATTTCAGCAGAAGGAGCAACAAAGTGATGGTTTTACCTGCTGACAGACCTGGAGGCACAGCAGCTGCCTGCCTGACACTGACACAGATGCAGCAGTGCAGTCACCCACTCGCTCCTGCTCAAGGATCTTCTCTTAGTCTGTTGCACTAGAGATAATAGATCTTGCCAGAAGAATAGCGTGTCTTGGGGTAGGAGGAACATGGGGGGAATAGGGTGGCAACTGTTACCACATCTTGTTCCTCTAACTGAAATTTATTTTCAGCTGGCTGAGGGAAAAAGCAGAATTTGTTCTGTCAGGTTACAATAGGGACACATTAGCGCGAATGCAGGAACCAGCAGACTCAAACCTCTTACTGAAAATATATTCTCAGAGGCAAATGAAAGCAGAATGGCTTAAACAAAATGATGTTTTCTTATGACACTTAACCTTGAAGATTGTTCCTTTCTATCAGAGATACTTCATGCGGTTTATGACATGAATAGCAAAATCACAGACTCCTTAATCACAAAGCAGGTCCTATTTGTTTGTTGCTCTCTGTGTGCAAAAATTCCTTTTCTGGTTAGTGTCAAAGATGTCTGAAATTAAAAACTGTAAAAGAAAATCTCCCGCAAAAGTATTGGCTTCCACTATTGTGCAAAAATCTGTTAGCAAAGAATAAATTATTTAATGATTTTATCTGTTGTATCTCTTCAGGAATAAATTCTTTATAGGTGAAATAGGGCATAGGAAAAGATAACCCCCAAGACCTGTCATTACTATCTCCTGCAAAACTTGCAAGTATGAAAACAAAGCAAGGTCTTTCCAATGTTTCTTATTAAGAAAATTACAGCATTTCCACCAATCAATTAGTACAATCACTCGAAAAGTGGGAGATCCACGTCTGGGATGTTACCATCAGTTAGGCAAATCAGAGACTTAAGTCTGTCTTTCTCAAATCTCAGGTACGGAAAGGACCTTAAAGGGTCGATTCAATTGACCTCCTTTTCAAGTAGGTCCACTAGATCAGGGTGCTCATGGCCATGTCCAGTCTAGCTCTGAATATCTCCAAGAATGGAGACACCAAAACCTCCCTGTGCAGCCTGTTACAGTGTTTGATCACCCTCATGGTAGAAAATAATTCCTGATAGGCACTTAGAATTCCCCTGTTGCAGCTAGCCTTTGTTGCCTCATTCTTTCCCTATGCACTTTGAAAAACAGCATTAAAGTGCAAACATCACCTACTGCACTCCCTTCGTCTGCTCACCACAGAAGGCGGTCATACTGGTTAGGCACAATCTGCCCATGGTACATGCATGCTGGCTGTTCCCAGTCACCCTCCCATCCTTTATGTGCTCAGACGTGGCTTCCAGGAAGAGAGGCTCTATAACGTTCTTAGGCAGAGAGGTGAGGCTGATAGGTCATAGAATCATAGAATCATAGAATGATTAGGGTTGGAAGGGACCTTCAAAGGTCATCTAGTCCAACCCCCCTGCAAAGAACAGGGACATCCCCCACTAGATCAGGTTGCTCAGAGCCCCATCCAGCCTGGCCTTGAATGTTTCCAGGGATGGGGCATCCACCACCTCTCTGGGCAACCTGTTCCAGTGTTCTACAACTCTCATGGTGAAAAATTTTTTCCTAATGTCCAATCTAAATCTACCCCCCTCTATTTTAAAACCATTACCCCTTGTCCTATCACAACAGGCCCTACTGAACAGTCTCTCCCCATCTTTCTTGTAGGCCCCCTTGAGGTACTGGAAGACCGCTATCAGGTCTCCCCGGAGCCTCCTCTTCTCCAGGCTGAACAGCCCC
>JAAGAY010138755.1:0-15519 GCA_011801015.1 Ardeotis arabs
TTTTTTTTTTTTTTTTTTTTTTTTTTTTTTTTTGTCCTGGTAACTAGATTTCCTTTTTTTTGTTTTTGGTTTTAACCTTTGTGTTCATATAGAGTGCCTGCAAAAACTGAATGCTAACAAAGTGCAAACATTACTTAGTAGCAATAAGAAAAAAAGGTAAGTGATTTCTCAGAATGGTATCTATCTCACCTCCAAGATATTCTGGTCCAATAAGTTTATGTGATAATATCACATTAACTTGAGTTAAGGACCCAGTTCCAGGATATCATTTGTTCAGCTCTTCTTAATGTGTTTGGGCCCTCTGTAATATCAAAAACCTGTACTACTAGCATTGTTTTGACAAGACCAAGTTCAATCATGCTGCACATCAGCAGTACGTCTGTAACGTCTTTTGCTATTTACACAACAAAATTAATGTGATATGACTACAGAGAGGCTGGGACTTCAGTTACTTCAGTTTATCTACACACCTAGCCAAGAAGCCGACCAGAATTTCTTTGGAAGTTGGTAAAAAAAAACCACAAACAGTATCAAAAATCAATTAGCTATTCTTAAACAGTTGCTCTGAAAAAAACACTCAAGGTGCTATTATATTTTAAATGGAAGATACAATGAAGTATGGTCTTTGTAACAAGCTATCTATGGATGAATACATACTAGATGAACTACAAGGAGTTTGATTCTAATAATCCAATTTTCTTTCTATTTATTGGGATATTAGGCTCTTAACGCATTGTAATTAATATTGACATCTTTGGCACTAAAAATTGAACAGTGAGAGCTTTGCTTGAATGTCCTAAATTCTACACAGTTTGATTTTAACCAGACTTATGTATCTTACTTGTTAGGAAAAGGTTATGAGAACTAGGTAATTGATCCTGAGCCCAGTGAGTTCAGCACCCAATTGGTGGCACAGATTAATTTTAAAATGGATGCTGTCCCTGCTCAGCCATTTTACATAACAACTCATTATGAAGGTGAGTGAGTATGCTATAATCATGGTACTTATCTGACACCTTGCCCAGCAGAAATTAAATTAATGGGATTTTTAATAGAATATTTGGACTGGTAAATTACAGGAATTGGTATGTATTATTCCACACTTGCCTGTGTTCCTCAAGGCTTACTCATATATGATATGGTGGGCTTTTTTTCACGAACTATATATGTTGATGTACTGATTACTACATGAAGTCTACTTTCTTGGCCTCCTAGACAGATCCATTTTATTATTTGTCTCTTTTTAAAGTGACAAATGACTTTGGGAAGATAAACAGGAGAAGCAAGTGCAGCTTAAGTTATTTATTTTAAAACATGTTAGGAGCTGGATCTAGAAATTATACATATGGCATGAAAATGTAAATATTGATTAATCCTCTGAAGAGCTGGCATTATGGCACTCATTAAAATTCAGTATATAAAAAGGCAGATAATGTTGCCTATTTTTGAGTGAAACTTTTTTTTTTAGCTTCTCATTAGCAATCTTTAATCCTATTTCTAAACTTGTATCAATCTCTCTTTAAACCTGTCAGATAACCAGCAAGTGGCTGATAAGAGATTTAATCATTTAATTATCTTAAATTTCCTTTTCAATAATCTAGATGATTCATAATTACAATTGACTCCATTTTTGTCTGCTAGCTTAATTACAAAACCCTTGCAGTGTGTCAGTTTCTTTAAAGATTTTCAGATTACTAAATTATGGATAATTTTTGTTATAATTTTGAAATAATTGCTCAAAATTATGGAATTTTTTTAAGCTTTCAAAGATGTAACCAACGTACTTTTTTCATACTGAAGACTGTTAAAACAGCTTGTTGATTAAGTTTACTCGTAAGTTTATATCTCCGTCTGTTGGAGATGCCTGTACTTTGTTTGTGTTTCTCAATACCTGTAAACAAAATTTTTGGTTTAACTTTCCTTGTAATAGTTTTACTTAGCATATATTTCCAGTGGGGATTGTCATTACAGTGTTTGATTTCCTAACAGGCATTAATATTTACGTCCTCCTAATGACCTCAAAGGGTATTGCTTTCCAATATATAGAATGGGATAAGTGACACAATGAAAAGTGAGTTGCCTAAACTTAGCAGGTCTGTGTCTGCAGTCTCCTAAATCCTTACTTAATGTGGGTGGATTGTGGTTACATTGACGCGCGGATCAAACTCTACAACTCGGAAAGAGTTATAAAGCAGGCATGTTTATTCGGCGCCGGGTGCGTGAGGGATCGCTCCTCCAAAAGCACACACCCCGACAGCACATTTTACCAAAAATTTATCTGGTGCAGGTATACATATTCATAGGATTGCACAATACAGACATACATATGCATAAGTGGGGCGGGGTTATTAAAAAAAACACTTGCGTTATCATTTCAGATCTGTCCCTGGTGGTCATTTACTTCTTCAGGGGTCTGATCTTCCTCTAGATGAACTTTAGTCATTCACCCATGCTCTCCTTTCGCTTGGTGATTTCATCAGTTTCCCGACTTCTTCTGACTGAACTTGTGGTGGAACTAACATTCCATCCTTTGCTAGACATCCTTGACAAATACCAGTTTCTTGACACATACCAGTCCCTGATAAGCTTAAGTGACTTTCAAGGCAAACAGGATTGTTAGGCATTCTCTAGCAGACAGTTAGTCTCCTAAATCAAGCAATATTTAGCAGACCGTTAATTCCCTCTATCAACATGGCCATTTGAATGCAGCATAAATCCAGGTTGCTGCCAAAAGGAAAGATTCTATTCTTTCTCTATTTTCTAGTCTTTTAATCACATTCCCTCTTTTGGGCCATCATATATCTTTTTTTTTTTTTTTTCTGTGGCTGTATGATAAGAAGGATCTCTGTTCCTGCAGAAAACTAACTGAAAGAGAAAAGGAGGGAGGGAAAATGAGTTTCCAGCTCATGAGAAGCCTTAAGTGAGCTATGTATTATCACAACCAACTGCTGTAGGCAATAATAACAATCTAGTTGTCTCCCCTTATGTAAAAATCCTTTTTCCCCTAAGTTGACACAGAGATACTACAAGAGCACATTTCTGTGCTTGAAGGGAATTGGAAAACGGTACTGGATTGTGTCAGTTCTAGCACAACTTCAGTAATGGGAGGCCTGACCCTGACATCACAGGGTGGGGTGCCTGTTTGGCTTGGATCGCAGCCAGCCCTCAGATGCACAGCAATTTTGGCAAGTGGGGTGCTGCAGCAAGTGCCCTCTCAGCACCTCTGCTAATGAGCACCCAGAGTTGCTCTGCACGCTTTTCCTGCTTGAATGAGTATCAGGTGCTCAAACCAGCCAAGTCCTAGTTTTCAGCTCTTTCAGTGCAAGGACTCAATTTGCCCTCTGACTTGTTTGCAGCTGGAGCACTACAAATGGAGTGAAAAGACTGCAGCAGAGCAAAGGAAAACCCACCACATGCTCGATTTTGGAAAAAAGATGTTGAAAGCATCATCACTTTAGAATGGCTTTGAATCAGAATTTTCCTTCACTGGACTGTCTTAAGCCTAAAGCAACCATCAGCTATTAGTAATTTAACTCCTTTTTTTTTTGTATAGTGGAACATGGACATCCAGAAGTACAAATAATAAACATTTCTGGGGTAAAGACAAAATAAAGTCTTTACAGTGCCCCAAAAAGTGTGTGGTTAAATTGCTTGGAGGTGCGTTTTTTCAGATCATGTTTTATTTTTTATTGCTGTCATTTTATCTCTCCTTTTCCCTGGTACTTATTCTTTTTCCTTATTTTATCACTGTAAGAAGGAACTATGAACTGTGGACAGCTCACTTCAATTCCATATCCATTCTTCCTTGATATCTTCAGATTCTGCTATCCAGATTCTCTCTGGGACAGAAATGTAACAATACTTATTTTTCTTCTATATAGAACAGATGTCTCTTTCAAGTTTATACTGTTTTGCCTGCTATTACTTGCCTAGCTTGAAGAACGCGTCTGTATGTCAATATGGATAGCCTTATTTTTTTCAGAAGACATATCTCAGTTAATGCATAACAATACTACATTTTCCAGACAGAAAGAAAAATCCATGTTTCACTTCTGTAAAAAAGAGACAAAATAGTGACACTTTCTGCAACAGAAACATAAAGTGAAAATCATTTTGCAATTGTCCTTATGACAAGGTGGAACTGTTACTGCGTAGCACAGCATAACATAGACTGTTTCTGTGCACTGAAAAAATGAAACCAATGATAATCAGATTTAAACTCTGGTAATAAGTGACTCTAGTCAGTGACATGGAGAAATCTCCAGGAAAAACATAATCAGCCCAACCAATTCCAGTTGCACCGTACATGTGTCAGAACCTGATCAAAGTTGTGTTCACTCCACCCAGATCTGCCTGATGGTATGATCAGCCATGTAGTTTTCCATTACAGAAATCCTAATGTTGATGCAGCTTACACCAAAGTCTGATTTAATCCCTTATGCTCCCAAGGCTCCTGTTTCATGTATCGAGCTTAGTGCTAAACACAGTTTGTCTGTAATCAAGATTCAAGAACATGATCCCTTTTTATTCAAGCAGTGGCTGAGCATCCCCATCTCCCAAAAGGATATTAGTTCTTTTTCAGCCGTGCTGTAGGTATTCTGGAGTGGAAAAGAGAGCTCTTTTTCACAGAGATCTAGATAGACCATGGACTAAAGACAGTCTGCAGATACACTTCAACATAAGCTCTGCATTTGGGAAATAAGCCAAAGGTGTCTGTTGTGGCTGCCAGGGCATAGGGCATCTCCACTATAGCAGCCTTGCCCAACTGTGAGCTTGTAAGGGAAGCTTGCAAGAAGCTGCTAGAAGTTTCCCCTTTGTCCGGTGGACTTGGTTGGGCCTAGGGCAGATCTGCCGCTGACCAGGGCTGAGTCAATTGGTGGCAGAATGTTCCCTGATGAGGCCTCTGTGATAACGTATTTAAGAAGGGGAAAAATAAAAAAAAAAGATGTGAAGAAGCTGAAGCAGGGGCAGAGAGGGGGAGGTGTGAGCCTTCTGGGCCTTGCTGCCTTCACCCTCTGGCCTCCCACTGGGTGGGTGTCTGGGCTTGACTCGACCCAGCCCAGCTGCAAGAAGTGGAGCAAGGAAATGTGAAGAGAAGCTGAGAGGTGTCTGCCTGAGCTGGTTGTGAAGAATTTCTTGTGAGAGGAATGGCTGCAGACGCCAAGGTCAGTGAAGAAGGAGGGGGAGGAGTAATGTTGCTCCTGGCAGAGATTCCCCTGCAGCCTGTGGTGATGACCATGGTGGAGCAGGTTGTCACCCTGCAGCCCATGGAGGTCCACAGAGGAGCAGAGATCCACCTGCAGCCTGTGGAGGACCCCATGGCACCACAGGTGGATGCCTGAAGGAGGCTGCGGCCTGTGGACGGCCCCCACTGGGGCAGCCATTCTGGAGGGACTGCACCCTGTGGAAAAATGACCTGTGCTGGAGCAGTTCCTGAAGAACTGTAGCACGTGGGAGGGAGCCCATGCTGGAGCAGGGGAGGAATGGGAGGACTTCTTCCCCTGAGGAGGAAGGAGCAATGTAAAGCAACGTGTGATGAGCTGACCATAACCCCCATTCCCTATTCCCCACTGTGCCACTTGAGGGGGGAAGGAGGTTGAGAGAATTGTAATTAAGTTAAGCCTGAGAAAAGGGAGGGATGGGAGAAAGTTGTTTTGATCTCTTTCACATTATCCTGCTTTGGTTTTAATAATAAAGAAATAATTTTCCCCAAGTCAAGTCTGTTTTGCCCATACTGGTAACTTCAAGGATATTTCCCTGTCCTTATCTCAAATCTTGAGCCTTTTCTGTTATATTATCTCTCCCTGTTCCCTCTTATTTTACTTTCTTTTCTTTTTTCTCTTTTCTTTTTTTATTTTCTTTTTTTTTCTTTTTTTTTGTTCCTTTTTTCTTGTTCCTTTTTCTTCTTTTTCCTTTTTTCTTTTTTTAACAGAGCAGAATCAGTGATTCCAGTATAATTCTATGTGGTGTACTGTTCTGTCTGTCTTGATATCTGCTTGCAAGCTGCATTGTGTCATTTGTATCTTTTCCTCTTTAGCCTGAGCTGCTTGTGCTTCCTCTGCTGTGAAGAACATTACATTCATGGAACATTTATTTAGTACTGTGAAGACAGATTTGCGTAGCTGCTGTGCAGGGAGGGAGTTAGAAAATAAGAGTGAAAAGAAGAATCACTGTCTAATGATCTGTCTTTATTTTGTTAACTCAGTTCTGTGTAAGTATTGTCTAGGGAAGGTAATAAGTGAGAAAACACCCCATCAAGGGATTTCCTGCAGGAGAGATTATTACATGATCAAAGGCCTATTAGTGAATAGATCTGGCTTAGTGCTATTTTCATACTTACTCTCTAAAATTCTGTCCATTTTAGTGGCAGGACAATCAAAGCACTGAACTGCATCTGGTCTTTTTAGAGCAGTCTGACTCACATCTAAACATTAAAATATGTAGCCATATATTTTCATTCAGCTCAGCAAGGCAAGAACAGATATAATGGATCCTTTTTTCAGTATTTCAGCTAATATTCAGCATTCTGAACATAATCTTGCCCTTCTTACCTCTTTTTCCAGACTGGGCAAAATCATCTAACTTGTTTATATGGAGTATTTTATTGCTAGCTCTGCAAGCCAGCTACTGTAACCAGCACACAAAAGTCTTGAGTTCCTCCATTTGCTAGTTTTCTTTGCTTCTTCACAAAATGGAAGGGTAAAATGAATTGTCTTCTTTGCTCTACTAAGTCATTCTGATTTCTCCCTTCGCCTCATGTTCATCCAAGACAGGACAATGACAGTCTAATCTCCCTGAATAATATAACTTAACAGAAGCTAAATAAATATGACACAAATGAGTAGTTCAAATTTAAAGCTGGAGCAAACCACTTATTTTATTTTCCTAATTTTATTAATCCTAAATATTATTTTATGCAAATATAAGAGAATTTATTGGCTCAACCCTGCCAATCTTTTAACCTACTTTTACTTTGCAAGCTGAGCTTTGTAAAAAAGGTGGAAGGGTCCCTGACAAAGGGGACTCTTATAAATGCAGAGCTTATGCTCTGTCTTGAGCTGAGAAACTGAGTTTACAGGATCTGATATAAAAGACTGCAGTTATAGCACTGAATCAACCTACAGGCAAGAAGAGGGAATACAAGCTTGGTAAGTGTTTGAGATTATTGGAGTTTAAAAAGTATACTTAGACTATGGAAACCCTGTCAACACTCCAGTAAATCTAAATATAAACTATGCTAGTGAAGGTGTAAATTGAAAATGAAATTCCAACAATGATTTAAAGAGCTTTGAGATTAATTATTTATGTTGTTTACAGAACCCAAATCCCTGCTAGGTCTTTTAGAGAATATATAACAGACATGACATTTTTTCTTATTGCATCCTCCCTTCCATTTTCCTTGCCTATCATTGTCACCGAAGCCTTAGACAAGGAAGATGTGACAGAACTTGTTGCATTCTTTATGTCTAGTTCAATATTCCACTGTGTATTCCAGCATTTGTAAAAGTATCATTGAAAGAATAATTGAACAGAGTAAGACACCAGTTTGCTAAAAGGTTTTATTTACCTTTGTGTGCAGCATATAAACTCAAGTGTGTTTAGATCCTAGGTATCTGCAGGAGCCATTTTCTAATTATTCCATTTGCATTCAATAATGCCTTTTGTGGACTTCACTGAAACAATTACCACAACCCAGAGAACAGCCTTTTAGGTAGCTACACAAAAAAGCATGTTATTATCATTCACTGTTAACAGAGGCAAGCTGAGAAAACTGCAACAAAAATAACAACAACCTGCCCTTGTAACTTTGTGGAAATACTGTTTAAAGGCTCCCTTGTGTGAAGGTGATTTGCTAACAAAGTTCCAGATCATCAGTAAAGTCAGGGAATAAATGACACAGCTAATGATTGAACTTGGATATTCTGAAAAATCAGACAGACAAACACATGAAATAAGCTTAACAGTGCCATGAGGCAGGCTGAAGTCTCGTGAGGTTTTGTTTCCTCTATACCATGAACCAGTCAGTGACTTTACATAATGTACACATCCCACTGAACCCAAGAAACTGCAAACGTTCAACCTGATTAATTATGGGTTTAAAGCTGCAATGTGTTAAACAAGAAATAGCAAGAATGTGACACATAATGTGAAATTATCTTTGTTCCAATTTCCCTTCACTTTGAAATAAAGAAAAGGTGTGGAAATAAGAGCAAACAGACTGTCTGAATAACATATAACACATTCAGTATGGTAGTCTAGCTTGTTCTAAGATACATCCTCTGTGAGAATGAATAATAAGTGCTGATTTTTACAGACTGCCGCTGGTGACTATACCATAAACCTCCACCTTTTCCTGCTTGTGCTTCTGCAACACAGGCTTGCAGCACTAACCTACAAACCACTCTCTCTTTCAATGTACTTTTTCATAATACAAATGTCACAAAATACTAATATTTGAGAATTTGATGTGTTGTATAAAGCAATGAAAACTATTGTTATCTGTAGCAAAGAGTTAATGAAAAGATTTGGTTCTTGGGAGCTGCACGTTTTCTCGCTCAGGATCAAGCATTGGGTGCAATGACCCAATTGAGAGTGTTGAGTTTTGCTTCAGTGCCTGGAGCTCTCAATGAGGCAGCAGAGAAAGGTAAACATAAAGGACATATTTTAACTCTTGCTGTAGCAGGAACAATGCACAGAAATATTTGTCTATTGGTTAGCTAGCTGTTATAGAAAGACAGTTTCCTCTGAGCATTGAAATAAAACTACTTTCTGTAGGAGCATACTAAACAACAGAAATATTTTTATGATAATTTTTTCTAGAGAAAATATTTTCTTCTTAAGCATAAAACAGAGTGAAAGGTGGACTCTGAGCAGCTTTCTTCATAATAACTGTGTTTTTGTGGCTAATCATGCTGTCTTATACTAAAAATCACTGGCAGATAGTATAGACCCTCCTACTTCGTTCCAGTTGGTGGTCACACAGCCTGTCCACCCATGGACCGTGTCCCTCCCAAAGCCTCTGTGTTCCCGAGATGCCAACTAGCCAGAAAAGGGCTCTGTTTCCACAATAACTCCAGCTCTGTCTTCTGGCAGAAGACTATTTAAGGTAATACTGTTATGTAGAAATACTGCCTTGGTCTGTACTATCTCTGTGAGCTTTCTGGTGACGGAGGTGGGAGAATCCCCATCTGCGGTCAGTCTGTGACCTTGATTCTCATCCATGACTGCTCTCCAGTTAAAGGAGAAGCAGAAGTGAGATGTAGCAGGAGATAAGGAAAAAGAAGGTCTATTTGCAAAAGTCTCCCTTTACCTATGATCGGAGCTACATTATTATTTTTTTTTTGTTTACAGAATGTTTACAGAACTCCTTAAAATACCTGCAAGCACTGCCTTGCAGATGAAGAGAAAATAAATTACCATTTCTATTTCATGTATTTACACCCATGCTTTGAGATGTTCTGAAAAATCCCTGAAGAACAAACAAACAAACAAAAAAAGACTAAAACTTAGTATTGGAATTTAGATTGTGATCTATTTTAGGAGGTTCTACACATTTTTCCAGTAAGTGAAACTCACATTCCAGACACTGTAACATGTTTATTTGTGTTAATGCTGGAATAAAGAGCTGGCCATGTTTAGAAACCTAATATATAATTTTGACATAATCAAAATTATCTGTCACTTATGTGAGAGTTTTTCCCTGCATATGTAACAGGACTGAAGTTCTACAGACATCAGAAACATTGACTGAATACAATCTTTCTAAAATTGCATTAAATAAAATTACTTTTCTATTACCCATGAGAAAAGAGAAAATCAAGCAAAACAAGGCTAATAATAAGGTATAATGAGACACAATACTGAAATATTCCTAAATATAAGCTGTGACATACTAAATTGAATAAATAAATTAATCAAGGATTCTGTATACATGAGCAGACTACTGCTACACAATATAAGGAGAAAAGGTAATTATGAAGATTGTAATGCAATCTCTTTTAGTTTATATAGAATCATAGAATGGTTACGGTTGGAAGGGACCTTCAAAGGTCATCTAGTCCAACGCCCCTGCAAGGAGCAGGGACATCCCCCACTAGATCAGGTCGCTCAGAGCCCCATCCAGCCTGGCCTTGAATGTTTCCAGGGATGGGGCATCCACCACCTCTCTGGGCAACCTGTTCCAGTGATCTACAACTCACATTGTAAAAAATCTTTTCCTAATGTCCAATCTAAATCTACCCCCCTCTATTTTAAAACCATTACCCCTTGTCCTATCACAACAGGCCCTACTGAACAGTCTCTCCCCGTCTTTCTTGTAGGCCCCCTTGAGGTACTGGAAGACCGCTATCAGGTCTCCCCGGAGCCTACTCTTCTCCAGGCTGAACAGCCCCAACTATCTCAGCCTGCCCTCATAGGAGAGGTGCTCCGTCCCTCTTATCATCTTTGTGGCCCTCCTCTGGACCTTCTCCAGCTGGTCCATGTCCTTCTTATGTTGGGGGCTCCAGAACTGGACACAGTACTCCAGGTGGGGTCTCACCAGGGCAGAGTAGAGGGGCAGAATCGCCTCCCTCGACCTGCTGGCCACGCTCCTCTTGATGCAGCCCAGGATGCGGTTGGCTTTCTGGGCTGTATATCCACATTGCTGGCTCATGTTGAGCTTCTCGTCCACCAGCACTCCCAAGTCCTTCTCCTCAGGGCTGCTCTCCATCCATTCTCCAATATCTCCATATCTACGACTGAAGTGAGACCTAAGGACACTGAATTTCAGCAGAACAAATTTTGAAACTATGTAGGAAATGATGGTTGAAAATGAATGATTTTGAGTAATGGAGAGAAATTTAAAATGTTTAGAGATAAATTTCTTAGGTAAAGAGATTATGCATGCCAACTAGCAATAAATATAGTGAGTGGTGGGTATTATTCTGTTATTTACTTTTTTTTACAGCCGATGTAGATGAACAGGGAAATGAAAAAAACGACCAGCAGTAAGAAAGAGGCACACGGTATGTTAAAGAAAGTACAAGAAATTGTTCAAACACTGACAAATTGCACAAAAGCATAGTAGATAGGGCAGACATATTGAACCAAACTTGAGAACTTCGAATATTTGTATTTCCTTCGATATATATCGAGGGCCACAAAGATGATCAGAGGGCTGGAGCACCTCTCCTATCAGCACAGGCTGAGAGAGTTGGGGCTGTTCAGCCTGGAGAAGAGGAGGCTCCGGGGAGACCTTGTAGCGGTCTTCCAGTACCTCAAGGGGGCCTACAAGAAAGATGGGGAGAGGCTGTTCAGTAAGGCCTGTTGTGACAGGACTAGGGTTAATGGTCTCAAAATAAAGGGAGGTAGATTTAGATTGGATATATTAGGAAAAAAAAAACTCCACTGAGTGTTGTGGAAAACTGGAACAGATTGCCCAGAGAGGTGGTGGATGCCCCATCCCTGGAAACATTCAAGACCAGGTTGGATGAGGCTCTGAGCAACCTGATCTGGTTGGAGATGTCCCTGCTCCTTGCAGGTGGGTTGGACTAGATGTCCTTTGAAGGTCCCTTCCAACCCTAACCATTCTATGATTCTATGATTCTATATATAATTCCCATGATTTTATCTGAATATGAACCACTTAGCAAATAATTACTATTATATTGCAAAACCCATTCACTTTAAGTGCCTACAATCTCTTTTATATGTATCCATGAGGGTGTGATAGACTCACAACCTCTTTGATTCCTCCTCTGGGACCAAAGTATTTTCTTCTCCTTCCTAGTGCATTTAGATTATTTCTATTTCTTTTTTTTTTTTTTTTAAATCATTTTCATGCAGATATACGGATGGTTTTTGCTTGTTCATTGGAACATGATTTAATTTATTTGGAAAGAACTTTATCCTGGTTCAACAGTGAAACTTTGCTGATGAAGTATTATCTCACAAGATCAGCAGTGCTACTGATGCAATATATTTTGTTAGGAGGGATTAATTTTCAACTAACATTATGTGACAGCACTATTGATAGCCACTCTTGAACTAGTCACTGTATATTCCTCTGAAACCAATATTTCCATTGAAGTACTAAGGCTTTAAAGAGAGACTAGGCTTACTAGTTCATACAAAGCTGTCTACACTGCAAATAACAACAGCTGATCAGGAAGTATCTCTCATAGTTAGTGATCCTTCACTTTTCTTGATGATGCATGATGACAGCATAGGATACCTCATAGCACCCGTGTGCTGTGCTGTTGAACAGAGAACAAGAGATAAAAAGTTGAAAAAAAAAAAAACCCCACTATTCTCAAGTTAATTGAACAAATACGGTAAATGACAGAGTAGGAAAATGCAATACATGTAGAAAGCAGGACAAGATGATACTTAGCACTTAAAAGAAAAAAGGAGTACAGTTCAATAAAAAAGTTAATTCTCCAGGTTTATGTGCAAGAGTTTATAAAAAAGGTGTTCATTATTGCTGAAGAATGGTACTGAGATGATAAATTGTATTATTTTGGAACTGTTCTAAGTCTCTTTTCTGTGGAGCTCTGAAAGATAACAACAGATTATTAAAAAAAAACCCAAACAAACCCAAAAAAACCAAACAAACCAAAAGAAATAAAGTGTATTGAGACTTCCATCAGACTTATATGGATGTCTTGATTAATATGTGGTTTCTATTGTGGAAAACAGCACTTTGAAATATAACAATGTAACATTCTGAGGCCAAACAACTCATCTTATATCAAGGAATTACATTTCAGTTTACATGAAAGACAGCTCTGCCGTGAGTTGTTGAAATGCATCTGAGTGAGCTAAATTAACTGAATTCTGGACCTAAATATCTTTTCCATACTTTTTACCCCACTGAGTTTGATATATCTTGATATTTCACCTAAATATTTGAGACTTTTACATAAAATGCTATTCTAGATTTTAAGGAGT
The DNA here is from genome assembly GCA_011801015.1 of Ardeotis arabs. Taxonomy (NCBI): domain Eukaryota; kingdom Metazoa; phylum Chordata; class Aves; order Otidiformes; family Otididae; genus Ardeotis; species Ardeotis arabs. Next base: position 12,928 of record JAAGAY010138755.1, read on the forward strand.
TCTGTATTGTTCACAGTATCATCAGATACAGTAGCTACTCAAAAACACTGGAAATTCTGCTACTAGAGAAGTGTTTAACACGTTTCAACACCTTTTATACCAAATAGGTGACCAATACTTTTTGTAAGAAACAGTGGCTGACTAACCTCTCCAGAGCTAAGAATTACTCTTCTGCTTGATATATTAAAAATAAAAACCCTACCAGTTCAAACTAAATATTGCACAATGTTGTGAATTTCTTTATAGGCATCTTGATAAAACAATTAACACTTACAGTCTTCGAGGAATTTTATTCCTTTTTTAGTAAAGTCTACTGTAGGATTTATGGATACAGATTTTTTTCCTGATTTCCAAGCTAATTGTGTTAAAAATAAACCCTTTGGCTGTGTTCATGCTAGTGAGTTAAGCAGGTGATTTTGGGGCACGCTAGAATATAAAGCTCCCTATCTCCTAGTAGTGCTTCCAGTGGGCTATTAACGCTCTCTCTCCATAAATACTGGTCTTGCTTCAGAATGGAGTAGAGGTCCTGGTACAGAGTGGTTTGGCTGGGCTATCTTGCTCTAATAGGGAAGAGTTTTTTGTGGTGGTTGGCCTTAGTGCCAGAGACCTATCTCTTCACTGGTTTAATTTACCAGTATACAAAGGAGCTTGAAGACTAATTGGATTAATTAAAGTGATATCCAGTTTTGTATTATACAATACTACTCACTGTGGTGTGGGTATGCAAGTTAATGTTATAATACAAACATCTAAATCTTGAAACACTGACAGGCTTAGACTAAAATCTGCAAAACTATGAATACTCCTAACTCACATCCACTGCAACATGTCTTACAGTCATGGTCTCAACACAAATATTCTTACACAGAAAGAACAACCACAGATAGCATAGTCAACTCCCTTCCATCCTTTTCCCTTATTCAAAGAAGCAATGCAGGATGTGGAAGCGTTAAGTTCACATGCCTGTTCTTACTGATGATTTGAGTTGTCCTAGAAAGGTATAGCCATGAGGCTATAGGTAGCTTGACGGTTGAGTTCTCTAAGACTATTGTGTTGAAATGTTTCAGTTCAAGTCACCATAAGGATAGTAACTAAAACCATGTTGAAAGCCCTGCTTACTGTATCCCACTGCAGAATGCAAATTGTCTGATGAGGCAGGATGAATTACAGAAATGGGAGAGAAAATTTCTGCTTTAGTTTTGTAGGATAATATTTCTAAACCAACTCCTCCACATTCCACGTTAAGGTCCTAATGAAATGATACTTTCAACTTGATAATATGGCTCAGAAAAAGATGAGGTAGGTTTGGACAAATATTTTTGGAAATACCTATTGAATATCTAACTCTATAAATAAAACAGTATTAATTCCAAATTTTACAGTGCTACTTTGGTTGAAAATATGAGGTAGTGAGAATATGAATATATGTTGTGTGGTATATTTACAAAGAGTTAAGGTGAAACTGAAGAATAAGTGTTGTGTAGCTGTTGGATTTGTCTGTGTAGCTGTCTATGTACTTTTATTAGTATAAAACTCAGTAGCTGAAATTTCACTAAAAGTCAGTGGGATGTAGGATGCCAGGCAAATATTTTTAATGGATTCAGGGTCACAAAAATTATAACACAGAAAGTCAGATATCAGAACAAAGAAAAAAAAATTGTAGCCAAGCTCAAATTGTTATTTGAAATGCTTTGTAGTTTTGTAGTTGTGTTGGAGATATGTTTTGTTATGGGGTTTTGTAACACACAATGCTTTCAAGAGATAATGTGGTATCCTTTTATTATTCTTTATATAGCTACATGCCATAATACAGTTCTAAAGACTAAAAGAAAAGCAGTAATAATTCAAGTTGTGAGTACTCTGGCTCTATTTTTCTATTATTATTATTTTAAGGAAGACATATTGCTAGAATAGAAAGAATACTTTCTATTGTTTACAATTTGTAACAATTGTAAACAATTTCTGTTGTTTACACTTGTTTACAATTTCCATTTTTATTACAAGCATAACTATTTTGATTCATGGAATACAGCCATTAGACAATCAAATCTAAAATTAGTAGTATTAGCGTTAGTATTACAGTCTTAATATTAGTGTTAGTATTGGTATTGATATTGATACTGATATTGTTATTTGTATCATTTTACTTTGAAAGATTCATTTCTAAGAATTCTTACCATGCTTAATATTATATCCTACACTACTTCTCTAGATTATATGTTGAAACTCAAACTGAGCTAAGCATCCTTACTATGAGTGTATGTCAATATAGTCACAATGATATTTATTTGCAGTTTTTGTAAAATTTGCCTCTTTTATGCAAACTTTATTTTCTTGTAAAATTTTAGAATTCCTACATAAGACTAACTGTGTATTTTCCATAGGTGAGAATAGGTTCGTGATTATGAAACAGATAAATATCATAGAATCATAGAATGGTTAGAGTTGGAAGGGACCTTCAAAGGTCATCTAGTCCAACGCCCCTACAAGGAGCAGGGACATCCCTGACTAGATCAGGTTGCTCAGAGCCCCATCCAGCCTGGCCTTGAATGTTTCCAGGGATGGGGCATCCACCACCTCTCTGGGCAACCT
>JAAGAY010138756.1:0-17603 GCA_011801015.1 Ardeotis arabs
AGTGCTGTGCCCAGCGTAAGCCAAAGCTGCCACACTGCAGTGTTGGTTCACCTACAGTTCCTTATGACTTCTGGTGCCTGCTTTTATTGTTATTCTATTTAACTTTTAGCTCGCTGAATATTTCATTTTCAGATGCTACTTTGCTGGGCTACAAAGAAGTTCCTTTCACTGGGTCACTAAATAATAAATTTATTCACGTTCTTATTTAGAAGAACAGAATTAAGACCATTACCAGGACAAATACTTCTTAGACTATTTTCTGTATTGTTAGCTTACTAATAATCTCCTCCTTTGAGCACTCTTAGGCAATGAAAAAGGGAATAATCTTTGGTCAGCTCAGCTCCTTAAACCAGCTTGTTGACCGCAGGACAATGAGGTGGCAGAGTGTGTGTGCTCATGTGTAGGCTGGATAACTTGTAAAGGCTTAAAACACTGCAGAACAAAAACAACTTTGGAAACTATTTTCTAATTGTAAAGCTGTAGTTCACATCCAGTGACAAAGTTGTTTAGAAAGCCCTTGACACAGTGGTTGCTCACTCCCACTCCCGGGCTGTAGCCTGTACTGCAGCAGCACAGTTGCTTACACTGACACAACCAGGTGGAACTGTGGTTCCTGAAAACAACTTCTTTCTTTTCCCAGCACCACAGCCCAGTGTATGAGTTCTCAGTCAGGTTCACCACTGGCATCACTAATGATCACGTCAGTACAGTGCAAGGGGGGGTACAGAACCACTGCTCTCAAATTCACGCATCGTAACCAAAGTCCAAGATATCTCACCATTAGTTTTCTTGGAAATTCAGACTCAGAATTCTCCAATTTCTTAGTTATACTGGCCTTGCAGCTGTACTTTTATACTAAACAAGGCTCTTTTATCCTTGCTATTTACAGTTACATCTCTCACCTCCTCAGCTTTGATATAAACAGCATAACTTGGCTAATCTTCCTTTCTCTCCTCTGGAAACCTTAGGAAAATTAGTGGTTAGACTCAAGGCCAGGATTATAATCCACATTTCTGCTCTGTCACATTTTCTCTTCATGCTTCTTTCACTTAAATAATTTAAATACTCTTTTATTTACAGTGTGTTGACAGAATCAATATATTAGAAATTGCAGGGTCTCATCTGTTACTCCAGAGACCACACACATATTTCAAATTAATCTTCCTAGCATTACTTTAATAACGAGGTGCCTCACCAGGGAAAAACAAAACAAAACCAAACCTTCCTAGCATTTTTAATTGCAAATAAAGCATTTATAAAAATGACTAAAAGTTGCACTGGGGTCCTTACTTCTGTTTAGCCATTCACTTTAAGCTGCAAGACCTGTTCTATTTAATAGTACTTATTGCGTTAGTTTTACTATGACATTTATACGGATCACTTTCCTACGTCTTTTCCTCAAGCACTGCAGCTAATGAACTTTTGCAAGATATGACTAATTCTGCCTATGCAAGGCAAAGCTAACAGGATTCCTCAGAGGAGAAATTGATTTTGGATAAATTCCCCTACATTCCTGTCAGAGAGCTTGAGCAGCATTCCATTCGAGGCGATGTACTGACGGTGAAAGTCGGGGAAGTTTTCAAGACGCTCTGGACGGCAATGAACGCATCACCCCTAGCTGCCCTAGGCTATTGCATCCTTTTATTATCTTAGGCTCCTGACTAACAGAGGTAATACCATCAAAGCAAATACATTAATGCTGACAAACAGTTTGTCAAGCTTGAGTACTATTAAACCACTTGATTTTTTTTGCATTGTGGTTTTTTTTCATGTCAACTTTAGATTAAAAAGCCATATATATTACAATCCTACTAGACAAATATGAAATATTATTATTAACTATTTACCTTGCATACTGACATATACCAGAGCAGACAACGCACATATTATAGAAGCAAGGAGAATGAGGAGGACGAGCAAGTAGCTGTGCAGTAATCCTCCTCCAGGACAGTTAAACCGCCCCTTATGAACTGTGTAAAGCGCAAGAATTCCAATCCACCTACAGGAAAGTAAGATAACGAAAGTTGTTGCTGGAAGGGAAAAGTGCATACTGCAAAGTAATCACCCGATAAACAGTATTCATCTCAATGAAAGCATTCCACACAGATTAACAGAAAGGGAGTTGTTATATAAGGAATTCCTCAGAATTAAACGACTGTAAGAATACACAGCAGCAATTACAACAACGTCGTTTGCAGACCGAGCAACAGACTCCCTTTATGGTGCTACTCACTCCCCCAGATCCCAAAGATCCCAGGCTGATCTAAACAAAGGAATTAGCATATTAATTCTTGAAGTAACGAAGCCGCCTTAGCGCTAGTCAGCGATGAAACACAACCGAGAGCTTACGGCTCCGTGCGCACAGAAGACAGCGCCGTGCGGACATTTCGCCGCACGAGCGGGGAGCTCGGGGGGCTCTGGCACAAACCCGCCGCTCTCCTCTCCGAGGACCCAACGCCGCCCATGAAGCCGGTCGGTCGGCCGCCCGCGGACCGCAAACCTCGCCCGCCCGCGGGAGGAGCTGGCGGCCGCGCCGGGAAGCGGCCCCCGAGGCGAGGGCGGCGAGCGCCTGCCCGCCGGCCCCGTCCCCGCGCGCCGCCTTACCACAGCAGCCTGACGAAGAGCTCGAAGGCCCCCGGGAGGACGAAGTCGTCGCTGCCGATGGCCCAGCGCCTGCCGAACACCACCAACCCCGGCATCCTGCGGGAAGCGCCGCCGCTCCGTTACGGGCACCTGCGCCGGCCCCTCGCCCGCCGGAAGCGGCGCCGCCACCGCCCCCAAGGCCCGCCCGCTCCCGCAGGCCACACCGCCCACCCGGGGGCAGGCGCTGCGTCACGGGAGCGCGGCGTCATGACGCACCACGCGCCCCAAAGTGCCTGGCAGACATGCGCACCCTGGCCCCGCCCTCCCCACATGGACCAAGCCGCGCACGCGCCCTGGCTTGCCCCGGCCTTCCCGCCCGCCTCGCGCGCAGACGGCTCGGAGAGGCGGGAAGCCCGCCTCGCCCCGCACGGGGCGCATGCGCAGAGCGGCCGGGAGGGGCGGGCGCCAGTTGGGCCGCCCGTGACACCGGCGCCCCTGCAGCCGTAGGGCGGCGTGAGGGGGGCGGACGGAAGAGGGCTGACCCCCTGCCAAATACCCGAGTTCCCAGCACCCCGTCCGGTCAGTCCTGGTGCTGGCGCACCCGAGGGATGGCACCTCGGCCACCACGGGTCACAGGTGGGCACCAGAAAACCAGCAAAAACGGTTAACGCTGCGGGGACGCCGGTCCTCGGGCAGGGAGGGGTCTCGGCGGCTGGCGCCCAGCCTTCGCTGCAGCAGCCCTGTGACCTTCTCCCAGGGCCCCTGCCCCTTCTGCACGGTTGCGGGCGTGTAACGGCAGCGTGTTCAAGAGGGACACTTTGCAACTGAATTAAAGGACAACGCTAACAACACGGAAGCAAATAACCTACCCAGGTCCTGAAGCTTTCTCTCTCATACGGACAAGCACAGATCTCCTGTAGCTGCAGCTACAACTGGAATCAGGCTGTTGTATTTCGCTCCAGGGACACACCTGGGTTTCAACTGACTCTGAACAGCAATGGGATACCCAGTGTAGTATCTACGGTATTAGAGACTGCAGCATCTGAGCACGCACTGCAAATAAAAACCACCATTCACACTTGGGGTTAGAAAGGAGAGCCATCACTAACTAGGGGGATAACGATGGTAAACTAAGTTAGAGAAGATAAATGATTTATTGAAGATAAACCAAAAACATACTAGCACCAAACCCTCATCCACACTAGACTGGAGATTGTGCTCTTACAAAACAAGCAGAACTAAGTCACCATGGCTTCATTCACTGATAACACCCCTCATAACCTTAAAAAGTTCACATTTCAACAGAGCAAACAGTGACACAAAGCAACTCATCCTTACTGCAACTTTTAATCTGGTCTCAGGTTAACAGAAAACTTTAATTCAGGAATAAAAAACCACACCATTTTCACCATTTCATAAAGTGTTTATTGAGGATGGTAACACAGGATAAATCATGCAACAGCTCAGTAAAAAAAGGGAATCATTTAAACGATAAAGAATGGTAACTGGTGCTGCTGATTTTGAAAAGTTCATAAGAAAAATATTAATTGTCCAAAAGTGACGTCAAAAACCACTTGAAGCTGAACATGGATGTTGCTTATAAAGCATTCATTAAAAAAAAAAAGTACATATTGTTTAAAATGATCACCTACAGATTACTGTAATCAACAACTTACAAGTCTCCCATTTCTATAGCTGCAATGGTGTAGCAGGGCTGTACATCCATGATATTCAACCTTCTCCTGAACAAAGAGTAGAGTCACAAACATTTGCCACTAAGCAACACAACCATATCTCTTACCCTTCACGACCTGCGCTGCCAAGTGCTTTCATTATTGGGATTACCTTCCCAAACATCATGGCAAAACAGGAAAGGGCCCATCCTCACGGCCTCAAGAGACTTCCTTACTGTCCTCTTGCCATCAGCCTATTTTAGAAGGGGAACAACTACAAAATGTGACTGTTCCCCTTCTGGCACCAACATATATTTTAAATAGGAACTCCATGTCAGCAGATGGCACAAAGACTGGGCACCAGCACATCACATCAAACATCGGTGGTTTCAGATTTAGAGTTGACATATATTCACCTTTTGGAAAAAATAAATATAGTGGAATGAAAATTGAATCAAAGGGAAAGAACAGATGACTACCATCCATCAAGGATGCACATATCTGTGCACTGAAAAAAAAAAAAAAAAAAAAAAAAAAAAAAAAAAAAAAAAAAAAAAAGAAAAATCAGTCATTTCAAAGAAATTCTTGAAAATTAAAAAAAAAAAAAAAAGTTTGCACTTGTTCCTGGTCATAAACAATCTCACAAAAATCTCACTTTTGGAACTATTCCAATTGAAACCATACACTGAATTTATTAATACAGTATAAGTTTCTTTATGTAAAAAATCTTTATACATAGTAATAAAAAAGATAAAGGCAAGATGCATCAAACAGAAATCTGCTGGTTGTTTTTCCTCCGTTCTTACAGAGCCGCTGATGACTACCTGCACTATAAAGAGCTGTGTTCCTGACTTTCTGTCTCAAGCATCTTCGCCTTTGCTTGTGATAAGGATTGTTCTGTCCAAGCATCCAAAAGGACAGATGCTGGTGATGGTTTTTTTGGCACTTACGCTGGCAAACTGAGCTTCTTTCCCTTGAGTACTATGAGGAAAAGCAGGAAAGGAAACAGTTAGCAAAACAAAGGTGTGATCTAGGAGAAGCACACATTGTTAAAACTTCAAAAGGACTAAAACCTATCACACAGAATCACTTCTTTACAAAATCCGTGCACTGCAGACAGTCCTCGCAAGCTTGCCTTTCTCTTTTCAATACATGCTGGTAAAATTATAATGAATTAACAACTGTTCCAGTCTTGCCCTCTTCTGGCACCCTGGAATTCTCATTTTTCATCCTCAGGACAAACTAACCCATGACTGTGGTTTCTTAAGAGTTATGACTAAAATAACACACCCCCATATAGCTTTGTAGTTATATGATGGAAGCTGGAATGTGAATAAGGGCAGAATTACTAACGCACCCAGCAGAAATGTCTGCCTCTACACTTAGCATAAACAGAAACATTCAAAATCCTTCAGACTCTTTAGGTATTTAGAACACTGAGAAAGGTGTCTGTAAGTGTGAAATCCACACAAAACAGTGTACGTTGTCAGGAGAAGCATGAGGATCACGCTTATCAATGGAAGACAACAGCAACATGTATTTTGCCATACTTATTTTAAATTTGTCAATTAAGTTCATCAGACCATTAATACGTTTATATTCTATCCATACTCAAAACAATCCTCAGCAATGCCCCGCACTAGCAGAAAGTGTACTTGATCAGATTTCAGCGATAATTTGCACAGAGAATTAACAACCTAGTAATGTTAATATAGCAGATCCCTATGAACATGTTAACTGCTGCATTCCGCAACCTAAAGCTGGAAGTTATTGCACTACTTACCTTTTGTAACATACAAATAGAAGAAGTCACAGTAAAGAACGGTCTGGACCACACCAGCAACAACAGCTATGAGGTCAAAAAATCCCTCAAAATAGTAGCGCCAAATCCAGTTGACTAAGTACAAGGCACGGTACAGACCCAAGAAGAAAAGGTAGTGAGTAGTGATGGTCTCTGCTTCCCCAGTTTTGCTGATCATAAACAGTTGAGGGAGAATAGCAACCGATTCAAGATAGATGGAGAAGGTCCACAGTATCTGAAAGGAAAAAAAACCCACAGGTACATTCAAGTGTCTTACTGATGACAGAAGCACAGAAGACATTTGACTTGGCTTGACTTTTCACTCTCTAATGTTACAAACAGGTACAGTATTTTGGCCAACTATCCTTGGTACAGGAAAAACTAAGCAAAAGCTTCATAATCAACCACAGGATGGTACGAGGGAATAACTCTCTTGGCAGACAACAGACTCTCCAAACCAGCTGTCAAGTGAGCTGGCAGACATAGGTTTACTCGTGAGGAAACTTATGTGCATCCTTCAGTTCAGAATTCATAGTACCATGAAATACAGCTTACAGAGCTGGTGCTGTGAAAAGCTGCAGGGAAGATTAATTCATGTTTCCCCCTTGTTCTTCCAATTTTTTAAATCTATTGGCTTAAAGAATTAGTTAATATAGGAAAAAAAATAAAATAATGTCTCAAAGTGTTGCAATTAAAATTTATTTACTCTCTAGTAACATCATTTAACTCCAATAAATATAAAAATGCAGCTCAGTTCACTTAAAATAAGCACCTACAGTTATTCTCTATTTTGTGGGAAAGATTACCTGTTTGAACTCTCTATAATGACATTTTAATATAATTTTTCTGATAGGAAAATGCATAGCTGCATTTCAAATACAATGCAATTAATTCTAATACTCTAGATCATTTGCGATTCTACAAAATTTAAGAAGTATTAAAATTCCTTTTGTTTTCACCAGGTGGCACCAACTATTCACAAACTGCACTCTAGGGCATTTCTTTAAAAACATAACAAAAGGAAAGATACTTTTGAATTAATATAAACATCAGGGTATACTGGGAAAAAGATAGTCTTCTGCTTAATAAAATAATCAATGTTGATAACAATGCTGGTCTCCTGACATGCCTTAAGTTTTCACAGAAATCTACGCTGTAAAGATCCATCAAGGAAACAGCATTAGCCTGAACCTACTAAACACAGGCATCTTCCAAACATTCCTCAATCAGCCTAAAAATGCTCATCTTCATGATCTAAGTATTTTAGAGAAAAAAGTATAATCTCCTGCTCACAATGAACTCACCTCCAGAGGAGAGAAGTCATGATTGACAAGAAATGAGAGCCCGCCAACAGGAACTATCAGAAACTCCACTCTGAATGTATCATGGTTTCCATCATAGGTGGCCTTAAATTTCATGTAGATCAGATACACAGTGGCGTACGAGCAAGCAATGTAGATAAGCTAAAGAGCAAGGAAAGAAAAAAAAAAAAACCACACCAAATAAAACAACCTACAGAGGTTGCAGGATTAGATCAAACTCACTGAACAAAGATATTCCCAGGCACTAAGAGGAAGGAGTACTGTCTTTTTTGGTTGTTTGTACTGTTTGTTTACATGCTTTTGCAGTTCCAGGCTATGTGGTGGCATTTAACTCTTCTCAGCAAAGTAATAATTCAAAACCAATTACTCTTGGCTCTACTTGTTTTGTTGCTTTAAAAGCATCACCTTGCTGGTGGCTGAAGTGACTGTCCAAAGTTTCTTTAAAGACTCTTTCCTGAGTAGACAGGACTAAGGAACGGACTGGAGAAGGAATACCCCTTCTGCTAGGGCAGGGGAAGCACTGGCCCAAAACATTTCAGTTAAAAGCGTGCACGTGCATACATGCAATAATGCTGGAAGGAGTCTTTTTACATTCAAAAAGCCTGGGAGTGGTGTGCCTCACATGGCATTTAAAAACCTATTCAATAAGCCCCACTCCATTAACATATTACAAATTAGCTGATTTGATTTTGACATTTAAACATCTCTAAAACCTGAAGAGTGGCAAGTGGCCACTGTTCTCCACCAACCAACAGGCCATAAAACCTGCAAAACTAACAGACTGCTAGAAGCACTGAACCAGAATTCAGTTTCAATTTCAGTTGATGTCTAACATTACCATTTCTAATCGTTATGGTACAGTAGACTTCACAGCTATTCCCCGTAGAATAGGCAAACAGCCTTATTTTACAGATGAGAAAACAGAATCAGACCCAATACAAGACTTTCTACAGGTCAATCTGCCGTCATCAGGACAGAGCCTGCATTGCCCTGGAGACAATATAGTACAGTAGACTAAAAAAGTAGTTTAGCTTCTGCCTCAGTTTCATCACAAAGATTAAATATTCCAGAACATTTATCACATTAAATACAGTTCTTTACAAGTGAATAGTAACAGATTTAAATATCCCTTGTTTGCAGGTGCTACTAATCACTAAAAGTGCTGCTCATAGATACAAAATGCTAGTATATTAAGGAGCTCAGAATCCAAAGACTCTTTACTACACTAGCACCCTGGCTGACTGGAGATAAAGGACCACAGGACAGCGTATCAGATGCAGGGAATCCCTACTACAGGTGTAAACTAATTGTAATTGGTATGGTCATAAACACTAAGTGTGAATGAACGCCAACTCCTTATTGAAGACTTCTTCATGACAATTATAGTGTGTTTTGGGATACTCAAAAGTTTTGCATTTTTAAAGATACCAAAATAAAAGAATGGTAGAAAAGTGACTGCAGAGTGCACCAGCAGAAATGCATCCAATACTCAGACACAGGTACCATGAAAAAGAAACTGTAAAATACAGAATACTACAGTTTGCAATCAGTCTGCAGGCCATTAAGAGAGGGAGATAATGCTAATTTGTGCATGTCTGTATATATTCCTGGAACACAGAAGAAAGTAATTTTCCTAAATATCTGTTGACGACTGTCAGAGAAATACAGCAAGTTGGCACCTTAGTTCAATGTTTCTCTAAAAATACTGAAGAAAATTCTAACTCTACAGAAATCAACAACTTTTTTGCTGCCAATTAAAGCATTTTCCTCAGATTAGAAAGCTCATCTAGTTATGCTCTGCGTAAGCTTATTTGTACAGCAGTTCACGTTCTCTACAGCTGTCTGAAGTTATATACTCCTGAATATACGCAGATAGAACAAGAGGCTGTGTTGGGACACTCAAGCAGCTTTGCCTTGGCACTACAATAATGGGCTGAAAAGCCAATTACATCTAACAATCGCTCTAAGCAGTAACCTTCAAAACTGTAACAGAGGCTTCCATTTTGCAAGTTAATATTGGATTTGAACAAAGAACCACTCTTCCATTATGGGAAAGGCTCAGTTAAGTACGAAGCTGAGTATCACAAGTGTTATTTCCCATATTCATTTCTTTTCTGGGTAGGAGAGCTGTAGAACAAAGACATGGTCATGACCCTGAATCACAGTCAATCAATAAATTGCAAAAAACCTAGTTGCCACTTTAATGCATGCAACAGTAGCTTTCAATATTCTCAGAAATTACACAGGAAAAAAGCTTGTGTTTCAAGAATATTTCACTTAATCCACAGTTCTTCACCCAGACTGTTAATATTAAAACTTAGGCATATACATTTGACTTGTCAGAAGACAACAGTGTAAGTGGGTTTAAGATCTAAAATTTTATTTTACAGTACTATTCCACTAATTCTTCAGTACACTTTGCATTGTTGACTCCCTGATTTTTCCTCTTGGCAAAGTTGTACTCTCCTCCCAACTAAAGCTGAAGAGCACCAAGAAAATCCAAAAATAAAGGAACTGGATGGTGTCTGCTCTGGTGCCTCAAATGCACCAATCTGTATTGGTGCCACAAATATGCTACACTCTCCCAGTTCACTGCTTTATTTTCTTGTAATCAGCACCAGGAATTACAGGAATAAATAAGAAGTAACAAAACCAAATTTTGGCTCACTAACACTCAGTGGCAGAATGTGATGGAAGCTACATTCCTAGAAGCATACTCCTGACAACTTTTGATCAGCCTCTGACCAGACACTAGCTGCAGTTCTGGCAACGCATTCTGAATACTAATTTCCCTTGTAGTGGATAAAAAGAGATTTACTTAAGCTCTAATGTCCCAGTTGAGAAATACAATTTATTTGAACCATTCTTTCAAAAGCTTTTATTTTCAATAACCAAAATGGCATCTGCTCTAAATGTCCACAGTCCCCATAAAAAAACAGTTTTAAAAAATTGCATGTAGAGTGTAGAAAAAAAAGTAGAATTTTGAGTCCATTTCCCACATTCTTTATCAAAAGCCCATCTAGAATTTACTTCTGTAAAGGAAGTAAATGTGCAGGGAGCCATTTAAACAGGCTTTTATTAATGAAGTTATGCACTCTGCAGACAACATTACTAGCTTTTCTAACTCTTCAGTATACTCTACCTTCATAGATGTGTTATACAATGAAATGAATGAAGTGAAGAGGTCCAGATAACGGGTAGTGAAGACCAGTGCAAACAGAAGCTGGCTTTTCCCAGAAATACCTAAAGTGATAAAGGAAATAATTAATTATTCAAAAAGTGATGATGTGCTTTAAAACACTTGATGCCAAGGATGAGAAAGGATATATCCTTTATTTCTAAGCAAGTTGATTACAAAGTTAGGACAAAATCCAGGCTTCCAGAACGAAGCTGTACAAACAGAACTGTAAGTTCATACATCTCAGTAGTGTGAATGCAGGTTACCTGTACACCATTGCACTGGAAAAGGTGCTAGCACTGCACAAGATGTAGAAGTTACTCACAGCGGACAGCTTGCAGGTGATATTTTGGAGATTACGCTATCTGTTCTGCATTATCATTGGGCACTATGCAGCAAGGCTGCGTTAGCTTTCAACTCTCAGAGTGCTGCCACATGCCTCAGTACACTCTCTAGATGCTGAATAGCTAGAAAGGTACAAGGGCAATAGATATGACAGATCCAGTGATAATCAGAAAGTATGCTAGCACCAATAACGTGATTTTAAAGGAATAAATCTATTTTCAAACATAAGGCAATTCAATTCAGAAACTTGATTGACCACACGGTGGGGGAAAAAAAATTATCAGTCAAAACCAGATGTTACTATGCACTACGATAAAATAAAATTTTAAAAAAGAGAGAAGTGAGACAAAATGACAGACATCTACATCGCATCTTCAAAGTAACTTTCAATTTTAGGCCAAAGCCCCAACAACAAAACATTTGTTTGTACTTAACTTCAGCCACTAGAGCAGAGCTAGAAGCAATAAAAGCTTTGCACAATCAGTCACTAAAAGCTTCTGAAAACTGAGGTGAAGCATCACTCCATAATTCTTAGGTGGCGGTGTGTCACAGCAGGGGGACAAAACAACCTAGCCTGTGCCTCTGTCTTGTTACTCCAATTACTCTTGTTTTCAGTCATCCAGGGTGAAAATATTTGAATCTGTTCAGTTAAGCATGCAAATATTCTTAAAAAAACAAGAGGGAAAAATATTCTCTAGGAGTTGGTCATGATGGAAGGCTGAAAATGCTTGTCCCTTTATACGGAGATATTTCTGAGAAAGGCTTTTATTAAGAGTGTCATAAATTAGAAGAAAGGTTATATGCTCTGGTTATCGATCTCCTCCTTCACTCAAGCTTAAGAAACACTGTATAAACTGCCCCAAATGAAGAAACTATATGTTTAGATATAAAACACAGGAAAGGCTGAAACAGTAACAATTAAAAAGGATTTTTGTTTGCGCCTTTCATACGTGAAATATCTATGAGGTGAGTCTAACGTACTACCTGCAGAACAACCCAACTGCCCATAAGCAACTGTAGTACAGGAAACAACAGCAATTGCCTCAAAACCTACGCTCACGCAGACTATAAAACTATAAAACAAAAGCTGTATTAAAAAAAAAAATTAAAAAAAAAAAAATCAACAAAACAAAACAGAAACCCTCCATAAATCACACATAAACCACTTCCCAAAGTTTAGAAGACGAATACATTTGACACTTCTTGAACTAGAACTAGGTTGCAAATACAACTGAAGCAACCCTCTCAGTTGCAGCCCAGGTGTGCTCGCTGACCTGACAGCTCTCGACAGAGCTGCTCTCATGTCAAAAAAACCTCTCAACAAGCAATGCTGTCCTAAGGTCAGAATCTACAGGACAAAGAAATCCACCTGGGCAGATTACAGTACAGCACCACGCTACAGCATACAGTCATATTAAATTACTTAGCATGCTATTTTATTTTAGTAAATAACTGAGAACTGCAAGAAAAGCATGTAAGATACGTTCATTATTGATCATGGCTATACATTCGGATCTGAATGTATCGTCACATAAATACAAGTAATATATTTGAGAAATTCCTCTATGCCATTGCCAGCCTCACCTCCTCCCTGACCCAAAAGCTGTAATTTTTAATCACAGTTTTCAGTATTTACACTGAATTTTGAATCTTTAGAATAGTCAAATGTTCCTGAAACACATCCTAAAGCCAAGTTCAAACTAATTTTCAAGTTAAGTAGGCTAGACTAGGCAAGGTTCAAAGTTTAAATCAAAGACCTATGGCAAATTGGGAAAAAGTAAGATCTATACCACTAGCAAAAATGGGAGGAGGAAACAGGTAAACGCTCTGTCATACGAATTTGATACATTTCAAAACTTTAGGAAAAATATCAATATACCTGCCACAGCGCTGACCTTGGCTTGTGGTTGGTAACTGCAATATCCTGAGACTACACTGCCATTATTCTTCTCTTCTCCCTTTCCTTTTACTCGCACAAACATTACTTAGTTCTTGAGCTAAATAAGCACATTTTAATTTCTTCTTCCCAAGCTCTGGGCTCAAATTTCAAAGAGTCTAACCTCTCACTTTTGTTTCATCCTCACACATGGAAAAATTCCTTCAACTGCTGCACTCTAGTTAGCCCAAAAGCAATAGCATTAAACTTTAATTCAAAAGTTGAGATGATTTTCACATTCAGGGAGAACAGCAGAGCTGGAATTGTAGCAATTTCTCATCAACTTCATTTTGCTATGGTGAGTTACGTGAAGAGCGATAAGCAGCACCAGAGGCATTCAATCAGCCTGGCTGTGGAGTGTGTACACTACTTCCTAACTATGAGCTGCACATCACAACCATAAAATCTACAAACCTAAGTTTTTTGAAGGAAAGCCAGTCCATACTTCTGGAAACTTCACAGACTTTCTGAAGTATTTAAAAAAAAAAAAAAAAAAAAAAAAAAAAGTTGTTTTGTTCAGTATGAAGTCCATATCAGTCACAGGACCACAATTTCTTTGGTTCTGCTAATAAAATACTAACATTAAGAATCCTGTACTTTCAATTTAAACAACCCAACCTAACTCTAAATACAAATTTGTCAATTGAGAAAGGCGAAATTTTCCTTCAAAGAGAGAGAGAGAAGAAACTCCAAACCTATCTAAAGCGGCATATTTTGAGAAAATACAGACAAATTGGCAACAGCCTATGGCAAAATTCTGTCGAAAGTCTTCAACATAGCGTATGATCTGGTCCATAGTAGGCACAAAGAAAATTATGAGACAGCTACACTACCTGACAAAAGTATTACACATTTACTATCTACACTACTTTTTTTGAGTAGTCAGTATATAATTTGACAGCCGTGCCACGGCAGGTCACCTTTAACACTTGACAAAAGACACTGAGAAAAACAAATCAATTTTCAGGCAGTAATTCACAGCACAAACAATCTAATTTCACTTAGAATGGATTAGAAAACACAGTCTGAACATGAAAATGTTTGAAAGCACAGGATTCTTCAACTCTCATCAATTTCCTAATTATGACATGGAGCCAATAATGGAGTTACCTGCTACATTCTCCACTGCTCTTAGTAATTATTTTTAGGCTGTTATTTGGAGTGGCAAGCATTTTTCCAAATTCTAAATTTGGAAACTCAAATAACCAGTCATGCAAAAAAAAAAAATTGTTTCCCTGCCAGCTCTGAAATCCTGACTTGATTTGCCGTCCCCTTGTTCTCTTTGTAACACATTGACTAAAATCGTCAAGAAAAAAAAAAAGTTTGTCAAACACTGAAAACACAGACTGCTTAATAATGCAAATTATCCTAGCCTCACCTATTTTCCTCAATTAGAGGAGTCACTTCTTAGGAAAGAAGGGGACTGAGGTGTCTTCAGAAAACAGTAGGTTGCAGCAGAGGTACGCAGGCTGTCTCCCTCTCCAGCTTCCAGTTTCCAGCTGCTTTTACAAGCCTCTCAGCTCCTCTTGGAACAAAGGCCTCAGACAGACACAGATGCAACCAGAAGAGAGGAGTCGGCACCATGTGGTTTGCCAGCTCTTCATGGATCACAGCCTACAGTTTAGCAATCAGTTAGAAGCCTTTATTTATTTTCTAAGCTTCTACTGCTTCAAAAGTGCACAGTTAAAGCAGCAGCTGCTTTGCCCACGTTTCCTTAGTCACCAATAACCATGAGGTCTAAGTTTATTTAATTTATAAACTGTTCTAATAACTCTGCAGCATAAAGGAATCACATAAAGCCCACTAATAAGAGGCATTTAGCAGCTCAACATTAGCCGGTAACTAGGGGTTACTGTTGTGTATGACTTTACAAATGTATTTTATGCCAATATGTATTTATGAAGTTTTTATTAGTAGAAACCACAACTGACAACAATGAACCACTACAAGAACAAGATGGAGCCCCAAAAATAAAATCCCATGCTCCTTTGAGGTGCTCTTCTCATTCTAGACAAACTCGTTAGGCCTCAGACACTAGTCTCATAGAAGTAACATGGATCTGGATTTATTCAGGCAGAACTGGACAATACCAAGAAACAATCCCAGACAAATGCATCCTCATTTCAATTTTTGCTGAGGAAAACTAATTAAGCAGATGTTTTCTACTGAAAGAGCCCACTCATATATGTCTGTGTTTGAGGACGCTAGCTAATTTGGTAAAGGGAAGAGCTGAGGGCCCTATGTGATACAGACCCATTTACCTTTCTGTGATGGAGAAAGCAGTACCAAAAATGATGATTGGTATGAGTTTACTTTCTTCTGAATAAACCCCTAGTAACAGAGATCCTCAATCACAACTGACTTAAGGAAAACATCAGATCACTTCTTAAGCAGAAAGATGGGACTAGGTTACATTGTACTATCCTGTGTAAATAATCTCATGTCCAAAGGTCACTCAAGAGTCTCTTGGCTAAAACCCTATTTGAATTTTAGCCTTGCACTAGAATTTCTCATTTTCCTTCTTCAGACAGCAAGAGACATTTCATTTTTAGATCATTAACTCTGTTCTTTGCAATCTTGACTGCATTTCTCAAGTAAGGCGGATGACAGAACACTAGAGAAGAGCTGGAGAAGGCCAGGCCCTCTCCTGCCAGATCGAGACAGAATTCCTGATCCAACAGAGCCTGAGCCAGGAAAATTCATTAGGAAGGAGCTCTTGCACTCCATGACCTCAGGAACAATAGTTCTGCATTACCACTGCGTTTGGATCGTGGAGTCATTTGCTTGAGCTCTTTTCTAAAGTTAAGAATAGTTTTCACTTTGAGTGTGTTTAAAACAAAAAAAAAATGTTAATTTACTTTTTTTTTCTTTTGCAGTATGAAGTGATTAGCAAAAAGTGGCCTGACATGAAAACACACAGAACCTTTACTTCCTCTTACCTGTAATGCAAATCTTTTTCATTTCCCCATTCTCAGTTCTTTCAGGTTGAAGCTTAACTAGTTCTTCACGCTTTTAACTGAAGGATTAACTCGATATTTGAACAATATTTCATGTCAATGTGATTTCAAGAATAATCGTTCTTACTAACAAAGAAGCAACTCAATGAAGAGAAGGCAAAGTCAAGCTCAGAGTCAAACCCTGGTCCACAGCAAAAACGATATTTCCAGGGTCAGTGGCCTGATCCGTGTAATACAGAGAGCTCTGAAACGCCCATTTTGAGTTACAACTCCCCCTAATTTTCTGAAAGAAACCAGCTATGCTGCGGTTATAAGAACTGCCTGCAATTCCCTCCAACCACCACACCGTACACTGGAAGCCGAAAAGCGAACCACCACCTCACGCGGAATTCCAGCAGGCAGGTACCGAACACGGGAGGAAGAAGAGGCGTTTCCCACCCAGGCTGGCAGGGGAGCGGGGCTTCTCCCCTCCCCGGGGCCCAGCCCGGAGGGCGGCCGGGACCCCCCCCCCCCCCCCCACCCCGCCACACCTCTCCCGCTGCCACGTCAGAGCAGGCCGGGATCCGGACGGAAAGCCTGCTCTCTCCAGCCGGGAACCGCGCTCCTCCAGCCGGTCCCGCAAACAAGAAAACACCCCAGAAGCCTTAAAACCGGCAAGAATCACAGTTTGATTCTCGCCGCAGCGAGAGCGGAAAACAAAAGGGAAGGGGAGGGCGCGCCAGTCAGCCGCGAACGCAAACCGGGGCGCGGAGGGAAAGGCAGAGAGCGAGGGAAACTTCAGGATCTGCAAACTGCGAGTCAGCTGCTCCCAGCGCTGCACCAAACCCGGCTCTCACGCCCCAGAGCGGCGCTCAAAGCCGCCGAGTGACCGCGCAGAGGGAAGGCCGAGCATCGTCAGGAAAGGAGAGAGAACGAGCTCCGTCCCCTTTCCCGGGCGCGGGGAGGGGGGGAGGCTGCCCGCCCCGCGGGGACGCATTCCTCCCTCCCTCCCCTCCTCCAAACCGGCTCCCCATTCATTCACTCGCCGCTGGGCAGTTACATAAGGAAGGGGCGACCCTCCCGGGGACAGCCGAAGCGGTGGTGCTCGGGGATTAAAGCACAAATAATGGCACCCGTTAAGCCTTTAACGGAACCGCCGCTCCCACGAGTGCACCCCCACCCCGGAGGGGGCGATGCGGCTGCCTCCTCCTCACCCCACGGCTGCCCGCCCGCTTCCCCACACCCTGGTTTTGGAGGAGGCCGAGTTAGGGGGGAGATCGGTCAGGAGGAGGGCTGAGCCTTCTCTCCCCCGCGCTGAGGGAAGCGATCGTCCCTTTTCACCTGCCCGGGGCGAGTTCTGCCCTCTCGCCCTAAGGGGGGAACGCCAATCCCCCCTCCTCCGCCTCTCTCCGCTTTACCGCAGCCGCCTCCCGGGCAAGTGGGGCAGGTGGGCCCCCTTTCCCCGGCTCGGCTGAGCCCTCCTCGGGGAGCGGTCCCCAAAGGGCGGCAGAAGCGATGGCAGCACCCCCCCACCGCGGCGAGAAGGCGGCGATGGCGCCCAGCCCCCAGCGAGGCTCCCCTCAGGCACCGCGGCCCGGAGCTGCCCGGCCGGTCCCGCCGCCCTCCCCTCGCCTCGCCCGCCCGCCCAGCGGCCTTCCGCACGCACCCGCGCAGGAGCGGCTCTTCCAGATCTTCAGCAGCAGGATGATGATGGCCGCCAGGTGGGACAAGTCCCCGGTGAGGCGGAAGATGTTCATGGCGGCGGCAGAGGCGGCAGCGTAGCCGGGAGCCGGGGAGCGAAGATGGCGTAAGCTCAGCGGGCACCGAGC
>JAAGAY010138757.1:0-14654 GCA_011801015.1 Ardeotis arabs
TTTTTTTTTTTTTGTTTTCTCCTTCTTAAACACGTTATTGCACAGGCGTTATCACGGGACATTCTGCTACCAATTGGCTCGGCCTTGGCCAGCAGCGGGTCCGCCCTAGGCCCGGTCGAGTCCACTAAACAAAGGGGAGCAACTTCTAGCAGTTTCCTACAGAAGCTTCCATCTTAGGCCCCCCCTCACTAAACAAACCCACAACATTTACTAGCAGATAAATTAGAAAAAGAAAGCCCAGATTATATGAAAAATATGCCCACTGCTCAATAGCCTCATGTTGCACTGATAAGTTTTTTCTCCTACAACTAAACAATAGAAAGGGGAGGTCTCTTTGCTCCTACAGGGAGTAAAATCAAGCTAAGCAAACATCTGCCAAGAAAAAAAAAAGTTACTGGCCTCCCACCTGACTTGTCTGTATCTTCACCTCATACCAATTCAGCTACTTCAGAGGAGCTAAACAGGATACAACCGTGTTCTTACTCTTGTAAACAGGATGAACAACAGGACTGGAGCTGGCAGGCTCTAATTACTAGTACGTGCTGGACTTCATGAGCACTTGACATAAATTTAACCTACCAAAACAACATCTTAAATTATCAAAGAGGTTGGAATATTGGGCCTCATGGAAAATCTCCCTGCTATGGATTGCAAGCTCAAAGCTATGTCAAAAATGCAGCAACAGAAGCCCTTTATATTTGGAGTTATGAGCCTCATTTAAGCATGCTTTTGTTTTACACTGGTGTTTCTGATACTCTTTGCAATGCACAAAGTACAAACAGAATATCTACCATCCATGGCCAGTTGAGTAAAGAAACTTTGGTGTGTTACAAAATAATTGCTTATCCGTACTAAAAGTTTTTTCAGTACACCCTAGGAAGAGACCTAGATTCCTTGCTACAATTCTGCCTCTGCAGTATATGTTCTGAGTAAGTCAGTCTCAAGTTTCTGAAGAAATCTGCCCACCACCCTCCTTCAGGATCAATAGGATTCTACCTTACGTAACTACTGCAAGTTTGGCAGCAACAGCTCTTACACGGTAGCATCTTGCAGATTTTGAGAATACAGAAAACAGTAAGTTTCCTCCTCAGCAATATGAAATAGATGTAGAAAATGCAGCACACCACTTGGGCATTTGAATCTTAACTTTGAGAACGTCATCATCACTACCTTACCAACCTGAACAGTAACAGCCTCTAGAAGCAATACCTGCATATATATACACCATGCTCTCAACACTTCTCATTTGGACCACTCCTGAAAGCTACAATGTCCAACTCAACATTTTCTCATGTTTTGTTGTTACACAATTCAACAAAAAATACATGTTCTTTTGCATTAATTTCATAAAAACATAAGGAACTCTTACTACTAACACATGTCTTATTGCCTACCTCTATCCGTGGAAGGCCAAATAACAGGCAGCACCACAAAGGCTGTCTTCCCTAAACAACCTGAGTAACTGGCCTTTTGAAAAGCTAAGAAATTAAACAATCTCCGAAACAAACTTCATTTTCACACTTCCAACTAGGAGCACTGAAAGTAGAAAATTAATTAGTTTTTATCTGCTCCGTAAGGGTTTTGAGTTTATCTAATATGTTTGGGTTCTTAGTCTCCATTCCTAAACATTATCCTTTGACATGGAATGAAAAGGAATGGGAAGAGAGTGTGGGCAGAAAAACAAAACAAACAAAAGAAACTAATTTTCTGCAGTCAACTAAAAGGATGTATTTCTAACTAAATTATTTTCTTAACTGACTAAAAGCAGTAAATTTTACTACTAATTGTCTTAAAGTAAGAGGTTTAAGAACACTAACACTACCCACATGAATTTCCAGTAAGTGTACCATTTGTCATTAGAAAAGCCATTAATAAGCAGTGTGTGTTTACTGCTAAACTACTCTTTTTCTGGCTCCTTATTTTCAAAGCCAGGCCCAGTGTCATCACATTAGTCGAAGATAACATTGCAGACCAACACGATGAGTCAGCAATCAAAGACGTGTTCTACCATCCCACAGAGCTCCTTCTTTTGGTCCAAGCCCTGCAATTGCTGGTACATCTCCTCTCTCTCCCACCCTCCCCTTGCTGGCATGCCGCTGCAGAGCTCCAAGATTGACTTACCAGTTGTCAGCCCAGCTTGTTTCAGAAGGAAGGAGGAATTCATGTGTAAAGTACCCTGAGCCTTAGAAACACTGCAACATGTGCTGGAGAAGCTTTGTGCCTGGTTGGCTGACTTCAGCAATGAGAAAAGGAAGCTACTCGATTAACTGGAACTAAGTGAAAAAGAAATTTCAGTTTTCTTTGTCTTCCACTGATTCTTAAGACAACATTTAAATAGTTCAGCTCACGAGAATCTCACTGTACCCATATTCCTGCTGAGAGACTTTACCTATGACACCCTCGTTGCAAAGCAATTGCAGGCCTTCCCTTCATTTTTCAGCAAGATGTGCAATGCATACTGGATTGAGCTCCTACAAGCACTCAAACTGTGCAGAGAAGAAAGCATTTTCCATGTTAGGTGAGACTGAAGGAGTATGGGGCATTACACTATGAAACACAGTTAAAATGGAAGGGCCACTAAAATGAAACATTTCACATTCTTTTCACAGTTCTTTTTAAGTGAACATTAAAAGAAAAACCACACCATGGTCCACACACTGGTGCTAAAGCCTGTTCCCACATACAACCTGCTAGCATTTAGTATTACCCATTTCCATTCTTGCCGTAAGAACAGCAATGGTATTAGAAACCAAAATTGATCCCATGATACAACATGTTGTTATATACAGTATTGTGTATATTATAAGACATAAAAAAAAAAACCAAAATAGCAAATATGACAGTATAATCAGGAAGTCAGAATTGAAATCCAGGAAAAGTTCTAATCAAAATCTACTAAATCAACAAAAATCCTTGGGTATTGTTGTTGGGGGAGGAGAAACACGAGGTTTCCTCTTAAGTGAATCTGTTAAAATGTAAAATAACCACCATTTGCTTTAGTCTGCAGTATATAAGGAGATAATACTTCATGCAGAAAATCTACACCAGTCTCACTTCTGTCAGGTTGATGATGAACAGAGATAGATGATTAATAACATCTGGACACCATATCCAGAGAGCAGTGACATCTTTTCTTTTCCAGCGTACTGGTGACTGCACTCTCACTCAGTTTAGGGCATACGACACTACTACATTATACCCTACACATCAGAATACACAGAAATACTAGGGGAGCAGATGTGTCATCTTTCTCCCCAGAACATGAACACTGTTTCATCTTCAAGCAGAACATTTCCCCCCTGCTTTCATCCAGTCAGTGTCTCTGCTTTGAGACATACTTGAATTCTAAAAGCAAAGTAAGGCTCTAAAAATCATGAGTTCTCATTTCTCCACACACTTTTTTTTTTAGCCCTCATTACACACAGACTGTTCCCCATAGTCAAAAGAGAGCATAGCTCATTGCCTGGTGAAAGAGATGCATTTGCTACATGCCATGAGGCTTGAGGAAAGTACAATGAGGGAAAACTATGGCAAACTGCATCCTGCCCTGGAAGAGGTTTGTTTGTCATAGTCATATAGAGTAAAGGCACATGCAAGGTAGAGCATCACTTCCAGAAAATGAGGGGAAACACACCTATAACCAGTTCTCCTTTCTTCCTTAATCCCTCTTTAAAGCTATTATGCAAAACCAGTGGGAAATAGAGGGACTGACTGACAGGATGCAATAACATAAAGTGATTTGATTACTCTGAAGCAGAGCCTTTTCATTAAGTTTTTAGCTTTACAACACAGGATCTATTACAAGAAGGGTCATTACACTTCTTTGTACAAAATGGATCAAAGGTCCATCCTATTTGATGTGTCCTTGTATTTATCAATCTTACATCAGTTCCCTTTTGTTTACATACATTACATATGTATATATACAAATATAAGCCTCTCAATATCTGATTATTCAGAACTGTATTTTAATCCATGTCTTTTTACACTAAATAACCAGTTATGCAGTCTTTCAAATAGATACCATATCCTTTGATATTAGTCATTCATATTCATATAATACGAAGGAGTGAGTACCTAGCAATTCTATTTGGAGAACCAAGCATCTTTGAAATGTATTTACAGATGGTTTTCTCACTTCCTTGGGAATGCTAAGTACTATCAGTACAGCAATAAAAAAAAGCTCAACTACAAGAGCTCCGATTCTATTGCAATGCAATGGTATTTGATTTCTGTTATTTAATGGAAAGATGGGAAAGGCTGCCAACAGTCATACTGTTCCTGCAGAAACTGCATGGGGGGGGTGGAGGATAAGTGCCAGGTTTAAACATGAAGTAGCACCAGAGCCGTATGATTGACTGATCTCCAGAAATACTGGGGTGCCATGAGCCATGCTGAATTAGACGTTTATTTTGATCACCTGAGTGCTTGGTAGCACCTCCATCACAAAAAAAATTAAGGGCCCACAGGAACTCATTTGTGATTGACACTCTGTTCCATGAGAGTTATTACTGTTTGGTCCTACATCCTACATATTTCATAAATTTTGTTGCCAAAAAAAAAAAAAAGCAAGCTGCTGTATTCAAAAGGTTAGCGAGAAGCAAACAGATAACTTCACATAAGTGATGCACAACCGTCTATTTCCATTCTGCTACCTTCTGCTTCTGCTAACAGCAGCAGGAGAAGCTTTTTACTTACATATTCATCATTCCAGAGCTGACTGAAATGCAGAGAAAAAACTAGACAAGAATTATGAAAACATGGAGACTTCTGCTGAAGATATTTTATGAGCTGTATTTCTTACCCATTCTAGATACTTTCCAAATATTTTAGCTTGTTCAACAAAAAGAATTATCCTCCTAGAAATTCTAATAGCTTTGAAATGAAAGGAGCTTTCTAATGCTATTTAACATTTTCCAGCACTATAGATCGTTATGATCGTTATCTTGCAAGCATTTTTACTGTGCAAATGGCAGGGGGAGAAGAAAAAAAAAAAAAAAAAAAAAAAAAAAAAAAGAAAACGAAGTAAAAAGGGGATACAAATTACAAGCACAGACTTTACAAACACCACACTCCGGTACTCATGGTTCAGCTTTTTCCCCCAGCTCAAAGCAGCAAGCAGGAAACAAACAAGGAAACAGAAGGAAAGGGGCAGGGAAACCCCTGGACTTACCTTGTGTAGGGTCCTTCTGTAAACTTCTCCAAAATATATTTACATTCCTCCAGGTGGCTTTGATTCTTTTCGCTTTAGTCCTTCTCGAGTCACAGAGAGACAAAACAAATAGTTTTCAGAGGTTCCATGTGCTGCTTTTCCTACCCCAGGAAAATGGGTCCAGGAGACTATGCCAAAAGTAAGCTCAGAACTCCAAGGCAATGGGAAACGGAAGCGGAGGGGGTTGCTGAAGGACCAGATCGTGAAATGCGGTCGCTTGAGCAGAGAAATATCCTCCTGTACCAGATACCTGCCTCGCCTGCTCACCGAAAAACTGTAGTGCGAGCTGTCAGTAGTAGCCTGCCATCGCCGCTGCGTGTGCTGCAGATGGTGCGGCTCACCGCCACCTTCCCAGACGGGGAGAGGATGCAGAGAGCAGCAAAACCGGGGGGGTCGCCCCCAAACCAGGTGGATTGCCAGCCACTCGTTCGCTCCGTCCAATTAATCACGACAAGAACAGCTCAGTCACCAGAGGTATCTCCTTCCAGGGTGCCCAGGATTATGGCAAGGTTATTAATCTTGCTTTGCGGCATCCCCCCCACCCCATCCCCTACATTCAGCAGCCTGCACCGAGATGATTGCCAGCTCTGTCCCTGTTCTACTGCATTTTGCTCAGCCCTCTGTTGCTGCAAGTGAAACACAGAGGAGGGAGGAATACTAATAAGGTGGTTAGCTACAGTTTCTATAAGGCATTCTGCATACTGTCTGCGCCTGTGTACGTGCATATGTGTGCGTGTGCGCGCATTTTCCACGGGGTGATCTGGATTTCTTTGCAATTGAGGCAGGACCTGTTTCTACAAAGTCCAAATTAATCTGGATTATCACTTAATGAATATCAGAGTCAGCAATTGTGTTTTATTTAGGATTTAGGGGGTACTAAATGGTCTAGAAGATTAGGACGGCAGCAGCGGTTACAGGGGGGAAAGAGGGGGGGTAGTAGAAGCCACTGAGAAGAGCCCATTAGGTTAGAAAATTTGTTCCAAAGCAACTCATTTCAGCACTGTTTTAGAAGTCATTCTTGTATCTTGTACCAGTCAGGATTTTAAAATCAGCACTGTATCATCCATCTCTGGATTAAACAGCAATATGCAGAGTCAAGTAAATATTTTTAGAAAAGGAAGGATTTCTGGCAGGAAAAGAGAAATTTAGAAAGTAGGCTGAGGCAGACATCCAGCACTGCATTTATGAAGGTGCTTGAAATTCCATCCTGTACTGAGAATTGTTCTGCTCAAACCTTTCACTTGTGAAATAAGTTGAGAGTTCTCAGTCCAACAGCCAAAACTGATTTTCCATTTATTGTCTAAGTAGCTGACCTGCACCGATGCGTGAACCTGGGTATTCTGTTGTGGCGAGTGTAAGTCATAGCTATAATTCACTCCCAGGAAATATGAAAGCAGTCATATTGCCCTTGCTTTCCCATAGGTAATTCAGACCCTCTGCATCAGGTTGAGGATGCAAGCACTGGTGTCTCACTTGGCATCCATAATTCCAACTTTTTTGCAGCAGATGACACTTTGAGACTCCTTCAGGAACCTAAAAGCAAAAATAAACCATTCTTCAGAAGCAGCTTGGGGATTATTATAGTGAGTTATAACTATGTGGGACTGGTAAGGAACCAGTTCATAGGTCTGAGTAACCAAATACATTTGACAGACCTCTGTATTGAATGAGCTACATGAAATTAGTTTGGTGCTTTGTATCATGGAAAGAGCTACCAAGAAAACTGTGATTGAACAAGCACAGAGATAGGAATGTTGTAGCAGAAACTCTGTAGTTTTAGAAAGCCCATCCATAGGCTACCTGGTATGGAAGCCCGGATGCAATGACCATGGCAGTATTACCATTAGCAGTAAGGAGAGAGGACTGCAATCTAATATGTCACTGTCCATAAGCACTGCTGCCACAAGATTTGATACCAGCACCAAGTAAGAGCCTTCTATTGGTAAACAGACCCTGCAGTTTTGACAGCCAGTGAACTTAAAAAACTACACAGCACAAAAAGGCTGGATGTCTGTGGTATCTGGAAAGAGAAATACAGGGCACTGTAGGGAACTGTTTCACAAGATGGAAGACCACCCCTGTTCCACTAATCACATGTAGTCACTTGGGCTTTTGTTAATTTTTTTCACCTTAACTTGCATTATAATTTAAATCTAAAATGATTTATTTATATGAAAGTCCATAGAATTAACAGGAGACATTGTAAATTGTAACTGATTTTTTTCTTCTTTGCTGCAATTATTTCTCTTGTCTACAACCCATCCTGTTCCCAACACTGCATGACACTTGGCTGTTTTCTTGATTTACAGAGCTTGAACAGAAACACATTCTTGTTCATCCATAAACATAACTGAGACTATCCACACAGGAACATGAGCAGCCATAATAGCTTGAACTGAAGGTCCATCTATCCAGAATTTTGCCTCAGTTGGTCACTGTCATAAACAGCATAAGATCAAGGGAAGCAAATAGTGGTATTTCCCAAGTATACTTTCCTAGCCTTTCATTATCTGTGCCATAAAGAGTTGTATAGTCAGGAATGCTCTGCACACTTGGATACATTGCTCACAGCTTCATAGTCTTCTGTCATAGCCTGCCTGGACTCATCTCTTTATGCTGAGAAGCCCTGATGCATTTACTGTTCTTCATATTGACTTTGTTCTGTTCACTGGAAACACTCTTGTCACAAACCTTTTCCACCTCATGCAGTGTCCAAAATGCCACAGGCACGCCGCAAGCTTATAGCACAATGTTGTTACTTTCTGTTTTGAGAACGTGTCATCGCAGAACACGTACTAATGAAGCTAACGGTTCATGTTCTGCTTTCTAAGACTGTGGCGTGAGTAATTTGGCTACTCTCAGAATATTAACTTTATCAGTGATGTAACATTTATAGTTCTAACTAGCCAGCTAAGCTTTCATAAGCAGACCTCATCTGTAGACCCAAGTCCACTGTGGACAGTCTTTTCCACCACCCTAAAGTTGTTTTTCTAGGTATGGTCAGAGTCTCTTGAGTACATAAAAAAGCTTACATCAAAGATAGTTCAACCAATTCACACGTTTAATGTTTACAATCCATGGGACTAGAACAACAGAAAAAAAAAAAAAAGAAACTTACTTACATTCTTATTTCCACTTCCATGACACAGATAACATGTTAAAGAAGAGGAAAAAAAGATTAAGTGTAGTAAAAGAATAACTTATTGTTAATAGCATCTTTCAACTATTGCTTACCATAATCCCAAAGGTACACGCAATGATCTCTGTCTGCCTCATCTGTCCTTACATCCGTGTTAAAACCATACCACCTGCTAGTTACTTTCATGTTAATCAAAAGGAAAAAAACATCCTTTGCAATTCCGTGGGTTGGCTGGGTTTTGTTTTTTCCCCCAGGTGGCAGCACGTGTGGCACTTTGGACAAAACACCTCATCACTCTCCTGACTACTGCAGTCTTACAAGCATCTTTGTTCATATTCCCACATGATGCTTAAAATGAAGGCAGTTTACAAAACGATACAAACCAGGCAGATACACCAGTCTTTACCCCCCCGCCTCCAAAAAGACAACTAGTTCAACTCCCTCTCACTCTGATCCTCACCTAACTCAGCTGAACTTGATGACCTGTCAGTTAACATTACACCTCTGAAAACAACTTCTGAAATTCAGCACAAGTTAAGCACACAAGTTTATTGCTCAAAGACCTCACTAGATGAAGTACTGACCTGGCATGCATCCACACACACAAAACCTCCAAAGTCCCTCAAAGTTTTTTGCAGCGTTTTACTTGGTTTATATTATGTTAACCTGTTTCGATTTTATGCACCCCAAATCCATATGCTATTTGTTGGCCCAGCCCCCTTGTTTCCTCTTAATTTTCAGCAACTTTATTAAGGAAAAGTCATATTTAAGACTACAATTTCCACACTAAGAAAGGTATTAGTAAGACCATAGCAGGAGTGAAAGACTGAGAGGCTCATGTAGACAGTCTGACGGTGTCACCAGGTACAACTGGGCAGCTTTGATGAAGTTTGAGGACTTACTACTGCCTGCTGTCTACACGACCCAGATGAACACCCTAGTAGCAATCAACAGAAGCAAATACATACCGGTTTCTCAGTCACTGCTTTCCTCAGCCCAGTCCTAACTTAAAAGGCAGGATTAATGGGTAATGTAGATTTATACGCTGGCCTACAAACTACAGGGACTGTGAAGCAGCAGATGTTGGCTTCTGCTGCCTCTGTGAGAGGGCAGTGGCAGCTGCTCCCACAGAAGCCCAACACCCACTGCAACTGTTTGACTGAGACACCTTCAGAGCTGTGCTGTGCAATACTAAGAGCACTGTGATTGCTTTTCAATGAACCTTTCTCCCAGGAGTTATGAAGCCTACTCATCATCACAAAGATTTTCAGAGACAAACAGTGAAAGAACATGCAAAAGATGACAAGCAAGAGAACATACTACCTGGAGGGGAGAAAAAAATTATTCGCAAACTCCTGAAATGTTTGGAAAGTTTATATTCAAGACAAATGGTAAACAGATTTCTACTGTGCTGAGCATTTTGTAGAACATATAGGGTCAATGCCTATCCATTCCTTTTGCAATAGGCGTATGAATAATAGTAATAATTATTTCATCCTAAAACTCTCTTCTCCAAGGAGAAAATACAACGGCATAACTACAGTAAACAGATTCTTCATGTTTTTACATCTTAGAACTCATAATCGTAGTCTAGTGAGCAACGCATGTGAGTTCCTCAGAGTTAGAGAGACATACTAGGTATTATATTTAGGTATTGCCTGCTTATATTTTAGGGCAGTTATGTCATATAGTGGCAGTCTTTTTTTTTAACCAACTTCTTTGGCAAATTGAGCAGTTTTCATTGTAGATATTTTTAGTTCCAACAGAGACTTACCATCAGATTCCAATCTTCTGCCTAAAAATTTACTCTAATTGAGTGCCTCAAGTCTGTGATTTCAAATTAATCCTGCAATGCTGAAAACAAATCATAATCACTTTGATTGTGAGCTATTCGGCTGCTGTTATTTGAAGATAGATTTTCCAACCTTTATACCTGACTTATGGAAAAAAACCCAATTTGATCAAAAGTCAAAAAACCTGTATATGTTTCCTTACCTTTGCCTTTGGGAAAGGAAAAAACAAAAGAATATGTAAAACCTTATTTTGAAAGCATCAAAGAGAAAGCTTACAGCTTATCATTGTAAACAAAAAAAAACCCCAATCAAAAACCATGCCCACACACTCCAAAACCTGAAATCCTACATAGATGTTATATTCTATATAGGATATACCTGTTCTCTCACCACTACCCCTCCCACAAACGAAATTATGTTTTTTCCTCTGTAGGCAAGAGATAGGAGAAAATACTTGAAAGATGGGGACATTGCCTGTGTTTTGCCCTGACTTTCCTCTTGCAGAGGCATCCATTCACAGCCACTGCTGCGAGCAGAATGCTCCGATACACAGACCCTCAGCTTGAGCTAATGTGACTGTTCTTCTTACGTTTAGTTGCATTTATCTGTGATAGTTATTATCTCTCTCCCTCTCTGTAGAGGGATGGGTTGCAAGAATTAAAGGGTGTAGTACGTCTTTTATCAAAAACAGAATTAGTCAAACTGTTTGCCTTGGATTTTAGTCTCACATCATTGAGGACTTACTAAAACCAGCTGGATTGTTGAAGTACACAGGCAACCTTAAATACTGTATCACTGTTTAAGAAACAGTGTGAGAATTGGTAAACTAAAACTAAATACCTTGGATTGATTTATCCTATGCTGAAGTAGTATTAGTAGCAAAAAAAACTGGAGTATTACACTATTACATTTCTGTTCCCTAGAAGATTTTTCTTTTCTAAGCAGCAAGAAGATTTTAATTTGATTTTTTTTTTTTAGTTGGTCATAAATCTCTTCATGACCTTTAACTTAAAATACATTTGGGTAAAAAAAAAAAAAAAATAAGAAATCAGAAAGCAAAATCGGAAGCTGTGATTAATACATATATCTTAAACCAATATTTCTAGCCTCAAATGCTTTAATTCTCCAGGAGCTCTGACTGTGCTGTCTGTATCCCTTGTGCCCATCAGCAGTTTATTATTTACATTGACTCAGGTCCTACTGACTATGATTAAGAATGCCTGAGGGATAGTTTCATCAGTATTCCTGCTCTTGAGAGACTGCCATTTTCCTTCCTGCCCCAGCTCCAGGTTTCCTTTCAAGTCTCACTTCTGTGCACAGGAATTCAGCAAGCCAGCTTGATCCTCAGCAGTGGGATAGGCATCTCTAAAGGAGGAAAAATATCAGGATAAGAGTAAAATTGGCTTTATTTTAACAAAAAGGTGTGCTTTCCGTGTTTATCTGAACACTCTGCATGCTGACTTTAGCTGACTACCAAGGTCATCAGGAGAGGTAAAAGTATTTTCTCGTATGCTTACGACTGTGCGGTATTTTGGAAAGTTGTTTTAGAATATTTACAACGTTTCAAGCAGACACACCGATTATTAAGATTTTGTTGCATGCAAAAACAACCTATAGTGAATCAAAACCAGGGAAACAATTAAAAAATCCCTAATTTCAGGATTCACAAGTAGTACAAAAAGACCTGAACCGTTCTGAGTTTTACCTATATTCAGAAGAGTTCTGTGACAGTGAGCCTGCTCCTTCACATATCATATTGAAATATTGTATTTTAATACTTTGTACCTTAACTCAAGCTAGGCCTGAAATAAGACATTTCACTTCACAACAGGGACAAGGGCTTGCGAGAGCTTAAGAGATCTGCAGCTACTGCAGAAGTTGCAAAATAAAAGCTGCTTTAGCTTCAAAGCAGAGAGGAGGATATGTTAATACATCTGTTGGGATAGAAACTAATTAAACCTTGTACACAACTGCACTTGCAAGGCTTCAAGGGTTTGTGTGCTCCATGAAGATGGAAGTTAGCACATTAATGGGGAAAATCTAAAGAAGAAAGTTAGTTACATGTTTAGGCTGATCAACAAACTAGATTTGATTGTTACCTTGACAGTTACCTTATGAAATTCAGAAATGGAAGAGACCTATTATGTCCTTCTCTCTCAATCAAGTTCACCTCTCAGTTACTGCTCTCTAATTTACGTTCACTGTCTCGCAGTCTAATTTTAAAAGTCTGAGCAAAGAGTCTCCATTATTTTTCGTGGGAGACTGTTCCAGAGCCTAATAGATCTCAAAGTTAATGTTGTAATGAGCCACTGCATAAGCAGGGGGTTCTGTTATGTCAAAAAGGCATTTGCTGATAGAGGCTGTTACAGGCTTATATAACTTACTTTCCTGTTAAACATTTTTTGTCAGTCATTACATCCATGTCCCTCACGTCCAGTGAAGCATTTTCTATACTCTTCTTACTAACACCTACATATCACCACAGGCAACAGACAGCAAAAGGTTAGCTTTTCTTGTATTAAATTTTAAGCTTACAGTTGACAGAAAAGCAAATAATTCCAGACTTCAAGTTAAGCGTGGTGGTTTCTTTTTCCTCCTCACTCAAACCAGTGCAGCACTTCCAAGTGTGTGCTTTAACAATAATAATTTTAATAATGTTATAATACCTACAGATGCATCTAAATACCATTTAACTATTCTTAAAGGTATCCACCTGCTCCAGCATGGAGTCCTCCATGGACTGCAGGTGGATATCTGCTCCACCGTGGACTTCCATGAACTGCAGGGGGACAGCCTGCTTCATCTTTCACTTGTGATTACAAGATCTACATACAAGCTTGTCCTTTCAGGCTTGTTTTATAGTTGCTGTTAAGAGGAGTTAATACCTTAGGGCACTATTAATTTGTGCCATTTTTGGCTTCTACATTTGGGAGGAGGAGACCAGACCCTCCAAGGCTCAGGAGTGCTTGAGTGACAAGCTCAGGCAGTTATCTTTCATGCAAGGTGCTTATGCTTTGGTGTTAGCAGATGGTTAACAAGGGTTAATCTGCAATCACTCTATGGGAAGTATCCTGCAATGATATGGAAAGTATCATTGCATCACAGATAGATAAGCTGCTTCTAAAGACTGAGAGGTCCAATAACTCTTATTGTCAGCCGTGAGAAAATAATATTTCTTGAAAGCTTAACCCTCGAGAATAGTGCTTAAAAAAGTTAATTGCCTGTTCTTATTAATACTACCTCCATGTTGTTTGACAGTCCTGGAGCAGGAACATGACATCTTCCACTGCTTGACAATTTTTGGTCTATACCTACTTGGCCTGGATGATTCGGAGATAAAGGTTTCCCTGTACTGTGATCAATACACAGACTCACATCCCATTTCCACCTCAATCACCTGTGTGCCCTTGAGCCTGCTGCAATTACTGAAAGCACAGTTAAGAGAACCTCAAGAGGTTCACCAAATATGTTTTGGAGATGTAATGAAAACTGGCAAAATTGGATATAAGCTGCATTTGTTAGCTGCCATTGTGGTGAGCTGCTTCTTTTTGCTATGGGGTGAGAGAAAGAAAGAAAAGAGAGTGGGAACAAAGAAGCTGTTACATAAACATTTCTCCACAGGTTCTGGGAAAGAAGAGTAATGACATCTCTGAATGAACACAAAATACATCAGAGGGCATTGACTGGAGTGGTAGGGTAGGACAGAAAAATCAAAGGGGAAGATGTGAAGGAGAGAGAGATGGGGAAGCACATAGCAAATCAGCCAGTTTGAAAAATTGTGACTAAAAGTGAAACTCAGAAAACCCAAATCCAAGTTTCACATGAACAGAAAGCTGAAGGATTAAACAAGACATAAAGCACAATTAAAGACTTTGAAAGTTACAGTACAAGAGAGCAAGTAAACATCTCCGAGAAAAACTTTTAGGAATAAATCTTGGTTTAGAATAACTCTGAACAATTCAACCAGAACTTGCCTCCTCCCATAGCACACCACTCCATATAATAACGTTCATGCATTATCAAGATTTCTTGATTACACTATTCACTCTAAGCAAAACCAAAAAAACCCCTAAAAATATGTTCCCATTGACAGTTTAGAATTTTATGAAACTGTAGCGCTTTTGGATTACACATCTTCTGACAAGTATCTCCTTCAGGCTCAGTGTTTCAAGAAAATTAATTCAGAAACTTCAGAAAGCAAAAATTACAGTAAAAAAATACTTTTATTTGCTAAGGACAGAGTTACAGCTAATCCACTGCATTTTTCTAACATACTTGGAGTTTGGAATAAGATTTTTAATTGAGCGGGCATCTCTCCCCAGTATCAGAAACTTTGTTATCTGTATTTTGAAAGCATTCTGAACTTGTGAAAGAAATATGCAAAACCTAAATACACTCAGTTCACATCCATTCAACAGAGAGGTACTATGAGTTGGCAGCTGAGCTACCAAAAACTATAATCAGACTAACTAGGAAAAACGCACAGGCTGAAATAAAGGAGAAGAGGAGA
>JAAGAY010138761.1:0-10302 GCA_011801015.1 Ardeotis arabs
AAAAGGAGAGAGAAGCTTGAAAGGTTTTTAAGGGCTGAAGAAACCACAAGTGTAACCTGTCACACTCACAAATCAGTAGATGATGACTGTGGTAGCATGTTGACACTTGAAAAACCTACTGCACTTCTATTGATCTTATGGTCAGCAAATAGTTTGTTAATTCTGGTACTTGAGGTGTTGGCAGGAGGCTCAAGTTTGCAGTTAAAAGTTGAGAACCAGTAATTGATTAGGTCTATCAAAATCTGACACAGGTAACTTGTAGTACAAAGCGTCTGCACGGAAGGTCTCAGAAGCAGGTGAAAAAACATTGGGGAAGTATCCAGACTGCTGGGTTTGTGTTTTTTCTTTCTTTTTTTTTTTTTTTCTTTTATTTTTTTGTTCCATTATGAAGTAGGATGTTGGTTCTTTGCGGAGTGTGACTTTTGATATAAGTGAGTCAGCAGCCTTTGGCTAATGTATATGGATGACATTTGCATTTTTTGTGGAGACTGTCAGGCAGATTGTCTTGACTTGTAATGCATTCTGGTAGTAGGATAGAAAAACTTGTCCTGTGTGCGTTGGTTTTCTGGTTTTGCTATTATTGTGATTTGCTATTAGTGACTGCTGCTGCTCTTTCATTTACCATAAAAAGTTTTTAAACCAAGGAGACTTATGTAATGACAGGAAGAAGCAGCTGTGGAGGAGCAACCTGTTTCTTGGTTGTTTGAGGCACTCACTTGGAGATATCCAGCAAGTGGCTGCTTCTGATTCTTTATCAAAACTTGCAGTTTTTTAGACTCCCTGAGACCCAAAGGTAAGCCAGAACAGTTGCTGGTCTTACCTACGAGAGGTCTTATTTAAGTGGTAATCAGTTCACATGAAGCTGAGAGCTGACAACTCCACCTTCTTCTGCTTCAGATTATGGGCTTTTTGGTATATTTATTATGTTCTTGGCTGGCCAAAATTACAGGTGGTGTTTTTTCTTTAGTCTTTGCAAAGTAGTCCATAGGCTTTCCTCGTGGAATACAATTACAATCTTCTCTTGCAGCTTTCCATGGTTGCTTGTACTGTGGTCTGTGCAAAGTGACACCACAGATTTCCACTGAAATTGTAATAGAGTAGAATGTAACTGCTTTTATCTTCTCTCCCCTGCCCCCAGAACACAATCTAGACTGCGAGTCCGGATGGTTGGTTGGAGGAGAAAGGAGATGGTGGATAATAGTGTGGCTTTATGACATTTTATCCTTTGTGTGCAGAGGTGTATGATGTTTAGTGGGGCATTGTAACAAAACTGAAAATATCATAAATAGAATATAAACAATACAAATAAATGTTATATACAACATAAATAAGTATTGCTTAGTTTTAAAACCTTGAGATATAATAAATCAATACATTATTTTGCCAGTAGGTGGCAACAGAAGTATTCTGAGTATTGACTACTACAAAACAGAACAGTACACTCTGCTAGTGTATGTTAGAATTACACTCTTCAGAGTCTAAATATATATTTATAGAATATCAAATCTGAATAAGTTGAATTAACTAATTAAAAACATACAAATAACTTATCTTTTATAGGGAACAGCATTGCTATGGCTCCCAAAGGGCATAAAACTTTTTGCAGTGTTTTACACTCTGGGAAATATTGCTGCATTAGCCAGGTATGATTTCTTAATTATTGTTATTAGAAACATATCCTTCTTTTCATCTTCATTTGTTTGCTTTTATTCTAAAATGCTGTCTATGTTGTGTATAAACAACATTGTTTTCATATTGAAATGCTAATAACATAAAATCTTGTTTGTCCTACAGTTTTAAGATTAATAATTAGTGAATATTAGTTATTCACTTGTTATTTCCCCATTGTAATGTTTTATGTGATTGTTTTGTAGACAGATCACAAGTGCTATCTGAAGTATGAATAACAAATTGCTAGCTGAATGTTTTGTACTTTTTACAGCTAAGTCCTTCTGCCAGATACATTGGTATCTCAGTTTCAGCGGCAAACTAGTCTGCCTGCTGTGTGGATGCTTTGTTACTGGACGGTGCTTTTTGCTTCTAACAGAGAGATCATCCTGTTTCTAGGAAAACTTTGTGAAAAAGGAGAGGCTCAGGAAAGCTTCCTTTTGACTGTAAGGCCAGGCAGAATCTAAAAATGGTTCACAGTGTATTTTAAACTCTGTGCTTGGTTCTTTGCAGTGTTCTGTGTAGCGGTTAGTCTTAAAGTATGTGCAGACCTCCTAGGATCTAAAACTCTTCTTTCACTGTTTGAAAGACATGTAAGAAACAGCTTAATGTCAATAAAGTATTTTCAGTTTCTGTTTGTCCGCCTTCTCTAACTATCTTAGTGTAGTTGGAACATGGTCTTGGGACTCAGAACCCCTGGAGTCTGGTCTTGACTTTTATGGACTCTCTGTGACTTAAGTCACTTAACTCTTGAGTCAAAGCACTTGTAATCTGTTAAAACTCAGGCAACGTGTCGTTAAGGTTTGAGAAATGTGATGGTGTACTACTTTTCCTCAATAAATTTGTTAGGGGGCAAAGATGTTTATAGTGGAATTGAGTCTCTCATTTGTATAACTATTCTATCTCGTACTAAAATAAGACAAAAAGTTAATACTGAGGTAGGCAAAACTATGTATTTCCCTTACCTTATTCTTTGTTGTTGTTGTTTTAACCTAGTATTTTGGGAGTGTTTTCACTGCTTGAAATTAAATTAGCATTTTAGACGCTTGATACTAACCAAGTCTAATTGTCAGCGATCGAAGAGGAAAGCTTTTACAAACTGGTTATTTCTTTTAGGAGAATGCTGAAAAACTTTAGTCTGGACTACAACTACAGTTAGAAGTAAAAAGAGGCCCCCTTCCCCGTTAGCAGTCCTTTTAGGTGTAAATAACAGGCAACTGTGTTCTACGAAGAATAGGAAATGACAGTAAAGTCCTGAATTGACAAGGAGATTTGAACTTTTTCAGGTTTGTTTGTAAGTCTGTATTTAAAACAAATACAATTATCACTCTTACTAAATAGTCCTGTCTCGCCTGGTTTTACTGAAATTTTCTAGCCACAAACAGGAAACCAGTAATACTTATTTGATTATTCTTTGGGATGGTTAGAGAACCTCCTACAGAATGTGTTGTATATAAGAAATATCCCATGTAAGTGGAGGACTCTAGATTTTTCCCAACCCTGGTGCTCCCTATGGATTCTCTCACATCTTTGGAGAAGCTCTTATGATGTCTGTCCAGTGTTAATCAGACTAGCATCAGTGCATTTTGCTTTCTATATTTTTTTCTGTCTATTTTATGTGGCCTGAACCTCCCTCGTTTTTACCACCGTATTTTCATCATCCCTATCCTTCCAATAGCTAAGTGGTTTTTTTTCTAGTTCTTCAGGTCTCTTTTTTTTTTTTGGTCTTAATTTGTCTTTAATTGTGTGCGCAACAGCCAAGATTAAAAAATACTGAGACAAAGTTAGTTTGAATTGCAGTGAATTTAAAACATTTTTTTCTATTGAACTGAGAAAACATTTTTTTCCATTTAATATGGACTTTTGAGGGCTGTCTACACAACTTAAGAAAAAAAAGTGAAGAAGAAGGGGATATACGCACAAAGTTGCGGATAGGGAAACATCTGGATGTGGGAGATTGATTCAGTTTACTGCTTGGGGTGTGGACTCTCATATTTCTTCTATCTTAGAAGATGCCTGCTTCACTAGGCTTATGACTAGTTTCAGGAGAGAGCTCTACCACTCTCTTTTCCTGCTACTGATTGTTTTATTTCATATAAATAGATACTAACTGGAAAAAGGAGTTAAACTAGGTTTCCTGCTCTGTAATAAAGCATTCAGATCATGACAAGGTTCTAGGCATTCTCACTCTCTCACTAAATTTTTATATTTTGTACAAGGCAGAATGGCTTCAATGGCAGGGAAGGAAGAGACTCATCTCAGAGTACTTGAAGCCAGATAATTACTCCTACAGTTGAGTTCTTAGTTCACATTGCGTTTCTTTGCATGAACAGGTATAGCATAGCATTGCTGATGGTTTTCATTCTCCTTTCAAGTTAACTACAGAGTAGAAGAAATCTGGAGGATTTCATACAAACTACTGAACCTTTTCCTTCTTTTTTTGCTTGCTGAGTTTGGGCAAAGAGTTAGAGCCCACTGCTATAAGTGGTCATGAAATTCTTTCCAAAATATTACCAGGGTTGACTCAATACATAAGCTTTTTCCGGGACTAAATACACTAAATACATAGAGTATTTCATCTTTCATTCTAGCAGGTCTGTGTTGCTAAACACCAAAATACCAATACTTTTTTTTTTTTTTTTTTTTAAGCCTTTGTAGTCCTCCTAACTGTTGAAAAACTGGGTAATTACCTATTGTCTTTTACAAAGTTTTATTTGAAAGTGATTTACCATTTGTTTTGTTTTTTCCTTCCTATTAGTACCTGTTTCCTGATGGGGCCACTGAAGCAATTGAAAGCAATGTTTGAGCCAAAAAGATTAATAGCTACAGTTGTGATGTTGGTAAATATACTATCTTTACTTGCTTTTGCTAAAAAGTTTTCCTTTACCCTCAAAGCTAAATTTGAGGCTTTACCAAAGGGAGGTTATTTCTCCGTACACCTCTTCTTTGTACTAAGTAATAATAGTCAAGCTGATGACCTCTGTATATTATAAAGATTATTTAGGTGCTTCCTATGAGCATGTGTTTGTTGCTTATGATTTAAAAAAAAAAATCATTTGGAGTAAAATGTTATTTACTAACTATTTCTTACTAAATGCTAAGATTAGGTTAATTTATTTTCTAAAACAATTTCTTCAAGAACAAGACTACAGAGAGACTTTTCAGCTGGTATGAAAAGTCAGCAGTCGCCAAGTCTAGCTCAACAGTTGTTCGTTGGCTGAAGCTCTGTTTGTATAGCTTAGTGGTTCAGCACTTCCAAAGCGATGGAGAAGATTAATTTCTCTCCCCAAAGTCTGGGAAGCCACATGTTCAGCTTCACGCTTCTCCATAGTGAGGTCCTTGGCTCCTTTACTTCCATGATCATCATTTCTTTTTCCAGGAGGATGGAAAAAACAGCCCCATCCCCAGTCTCAGAATTCCTAGCCCAAAACTCTATATTAGGTAGTTAAAAACAAGTTTCTGCCCTTGCTGCTTCTCTCTTTTGTACTTATTTTCTCTCTTTGTCCTCCTGATTTGTTTCAGCTTTTATTTTTAAAATTCCTGTCCTATTCTCCCTATCATATAGCTTGCTTTTCCAGTTTATTACAGCCGATGTGGATAAGAAACACTTACGAGTTCTTCGTGGATGGCCATCATATGAGTTGTATATTCTTTCTCTCGCACACGCACATGAAAAAAAAGAAGTTATAATCTCATTTGAGAAGCTCATGTTTGCCCACATCTTTTGGGGAAGTGACTTGATCCTTGCTTGGACTCCAAGCTTTGTTAAAGAGGTGACATTTTGCCATCTCTTCCAAATCATACTAAGTTACAAGTCCTAGGGAAGTTTCATCAGTATGCAGTAAAAATGTCAAGAATGTATCTGATTCTCTAGAGTCTATGTTTGCTGAGCGTGAATTCTCCAATACTGTGGGCTTTTTCTGGTCAAGCTGAAAGCCTAAGCCAGACACTAAAACAGCCACCACAAAAATAATTTGCTCTGAT
This sequence comes from Ardeotis arabs, assembly GCA_011801015.1. Classification (NCBI taxonomy): domain Eukaryota; kingdom Metazoa; phylum Chordata; class Aves; order Otidiformes; family Otididae; genus Ardeotis; species Ardeotis arabs. The sequence continues at coordinate 5,653 of JAAGAY010138761.1, forward strand.
GATCCTGTCATCCACTATGCTCAGATGTGGTGACAAAGAAAATAAATTGCTTTGAAGGCTGTAGAAACAAGGTGTGTCAGGGAAATGGAAGGATAACAGAAAGCAGGAAAAAAAAAACATCACAAGCCTACATACCTACCTGTGCAGAGAAGCTACCAACAAGGCTAGGAAAAGACAGAATGAAAGGTTTCGTCTAATAGGGAACAGGAACACTGGATGAGAGCTAAGACTGTTAGGATGGAAAACTTGAGTAATACAGAGAAGAACTGGAAACCTTCTGAAGTTTGGAAAACTTTTGATGTATTTGACTGTTTTCTTCCCCGTCCTAATGCAAAGCTAGAACTGTAGGCAACTCAGGAGTCACAATTATGTTTGGAATATTTCAAGAGTCTGTTATTTTTATTTCTTTCAATGAAATGCCAACACAGTTTTTTCAGTGAAGATTAATTTAGAGTGTCATTCTGGTTTCTGCTGTGTGTATTGACAGATGGAGAGAGCCAGGTAAGATTTAGTGAAAAAGTTAAAAGTGATGGTTAAGCTTGCACAAATGGTGTGATTAATTTGGCATAGTAAACCCTATCACTGTAATGTTCCATCAAATGTGTGTAAATAGCTTGAATAAAGTTTCATGTGAGCTTTTTCACTGTGTATGAGGCAGCTGCTCCCTGGTGGGCTCTTCATTACTGTCAGAAGATAAACACTGGCAAAAGAAGCAGAGCCTGTGTTTGCCAAATATTGTAATTGTGAATGGATGTTTTTAATAACGGGTTGTTCTTGGTAATGCACACACATTTCTTGTCAAATGTTGATATTACAATTACTACATCCAAAATGAGACTATGTATTGAAATAACAGAATAGCAGTTCCCAGACTACTTGATTGCTTTCAAGCAGTCTTTATCATCTAAGCTCACCTCTTAATAGACCTAACACATAAGGCTACGCAGACCTGGTTATACTCCTCATGGTTCCTGAAGTCAGTTCCTGCCTCCTCTTTCTCCTAAGACTTGTCCCAGCCCTTCTGGCCATGGAGCACATCTTACTGTGCATTGGAAAACACCACTTTACATGGAGTTCAGCGTATAGTCACCGTGTGATAGCCTTTGGCTCTGCTTGTTCAGTGGTCAGTTCTGAAAATGCTGATTACCCACTGAAAACATGAAAACAGTTACTGTATTTGTTTGCGTATTTGAGTATTCATTCTTTTCTCCTTTTTTTTTTTTTTCCTCTCTCTCCTTTCATGTTGCCCCAGCTTTTCCTAGTATTGACTCTGTGTGCTGTATTCTGGGTAAGTGAGAACACTTTGTTCCTCTAAGGAGCAATCTGCCTTGGTTAGTTTCTTAATTGTATTACAGCTTTAACATACAGTTCCGTTCCAGAGGAAAGGTGTGTTCAGTATTTGTCTTTTCAACTGCAGCTGAGTTTAGGTGGAGTGATGAGTCTGTTGGCTTCAAAGCAAATGCACCCTTCAACCTGCATGTGATTTAGATGAGAATACAAGATCTAGAGCATCAGGTTCAGTCTGCAGACCTCTAGACTAAGAACTAAGAAAAGCAAGTTAAAATATACTTTCATCTTACATCAGAGAAAATGTAGTGGTCTGTAGCAGCCACAGGTACAGAATATTAAACTGATTAAGACGAAGAGAGACAGAAGTAGTACCTTCAGGCACCTTGATTAAAAAACCAGCTGTAGTTGTGTTCCATAGAAGAAAATACATAGCTGAAGTGAACTTCCATATTTGCAGAAGTACAGTATCATGGATGAAAGTGAAAGTGTTAGCATTGATGCTGTTAAATCTTTTCAAAGCTAGAGAAGGTTTTCGTAGCATAGCATGATGCAGATCGAGTGACGGATAAAATGAATGGGAAGTTGTTAGATTGGAAAGGAGCAGCAAATTAAGGCAATTTAGGCATCGTCAGTTAACTAAATTTTTGACTGAACAGGCTGTTGCAATTGTTCACGGTGTAGGCTAGTGCAAAATGAACTAACTTGCAATATTTGCTTTATTTTTACCTAGTGGAACAAAAAAGGTTTGGCAGTGTTATTCTGCATATTGCAGTTCTTGGCAATGACCTGGTAAGATTCTTAAAATTCGTTTTGATTTCTTCTCCCTACCCCTACACTCGCATGATTATAAACCTATATATATATATACACTTCACATAACGTAAGTGTGTCCAAATGCTAGCCTCAATCTGTTTTTCTAAGCTAGGTTGTGTAACTTCAGCAAAATCTATATGCAATCATCTTGCAAAAATGGTAATGTTAAGGATATTCTGCGATGTGTGAACTTATTTGAGGCATTATGAAAGGAATAGATAGGCAAAAAAATTCTCATGACTTTTCTCTCTTGTGAAAGTAACTGTGTATATTCATATGCCCTGCTTTTAATTGTTGTCTCCTTTTTTGAGTCCTAACTAAATTTTCATTGTTGAAGAAGCTAAATAACATTTTCGTAGGGTGTGTCCTGTCACAAGAATATTCACTATCCCTGAGGAAAGAGTGGCTGGATGCTAGAGGGTAAACTTAGTGCAGCAGGTACCGTGATGACCATCCAGATGCGGTCAAGGGCTAGGCTTGGGAATGTGTGAGCACGGTTAAGTGAATGCTTGCAAGCCTGGGCACAAGTTTTGGAAGTTACTGCTTTCTCCATGGAGATACGACTGAACATACTTGGTCTCTTTGTCTGAGCTGAATGACTTGGTACTAACGCTTAGGCCATCCGAGGTGACCAGTTTTTGTTTGAACTTGCCCTGAATACACAGTGTCTATACTGAACTTGGATCTGAGGACAAATAACCTTTTGTTAGGATAGGGACTGTTGAGCATCGTGTTGGGCCCAGGTAAGGGAAGACTGCTAACTCAAACCATGTTCTACATGTTGACAGCAGACAGCTTCACTTTTGTTAAGTGTCCTAGAGCTTGATGAGGCTGGCCATGAGAACAACACATAGCCTGGAGGCTTGCGAGAAGCAAGTTTCAGAGGATAATAGAATTATCAGCTGTCTGAGTGCCCCAATGGGGGCATGTTACTCATGCTACAGCATATATCTGTATTTAGGGTTACATAAATAACATGATTAAATGTATATTTGCATAGTAATGTATATTGTCTTTTAAACTGGAAAAAGTTGTCTCTATCATCTTGAAGAACACAGAAATCTCTATTCCTTTTTGAATCTGATGGTAGTAAATCTGCTTTTTTAAGTTTGTGTGCAATAGAAGTTACAAGATGTATTTAAAAAAAAAAAAAAAAGGAAAAAGTAAACCAGGAAATCCTTGACAGTATGTTTAGTTTTGTCCAAGCCTGTCATCTTTTCTCAGGTAAGCATTAAATTGAGTAGGTAATCTTTCTTTAAAGTTTTGTAACAACAGGTTGCTTTCTTTAATGCTGGGCTGAAGTGAAATAATTGGGTTCTAGGAGAGACATGAACAGTCTGTCAAATATACTTTTTTCTTCTTTTTTTTCAGGTATAGTCTGTCATATATTCCTTTTGCAAGGTGAGTCTGCATAATTAATTCCATCTTAACAAAAGTCAGTTATCTTTATGTTAGAGAAGGGGAAAAAGTCCTTAAATTCAGTGTGTGAAAAAACATAACCTGCTCCCTTTCCTTTTAATTTTTAGAAAATGTTGTAGCCGAACTCAAAAGTAATGCTTAATATAGGCTTTGAATACAAGTAAAGTGCGTAGTAATTCTCTTTATCAAATTTCATTCTGGTTTTCATCACTGAAAATAAATTGAGTTTTTATTTACCTTCTCCAGTGATTTAAAAATGCATTGATGCAATAGTGGCTTTTCCAGTACTTACATTAAAGATAACTTATAGATCTGAGGTCTTAGAAGCAAACAAGCAAGCATAGTTTCAGCTGCTAAGTCTACTTCTGAATTCCTGCATCATTTTTAGGAGAGGCAAAGACAAGGCTTTGCAATAATTTTTGTTCTGGCAAGCTTCTCTTTCTTTTCACAAAAATGTGTACAAAAATGGAACTAAAGCTAGCCAAACACACAGTGAAACCACATGCAAGTAAACAAACAGAAGAATCTGTTTCTTCTCTGGTGTTTAATGTAAAATGCAGTTTGGTCTTTCAGCAGTGTGGGTTTTGAAAAAAATAAAGTTCTTCCGTGTCTGTGTATTACTTAATGAGGTTTTCTATAGTGAAAGTGGGGAAAGAAGTATTGTCTGTCCCTTTGATCTGATATCCTCTGTAGTGTTTCTGTAACTTTGCCTAAAATGTTTTGGTTTTGGTTTGTTTTTTTTAAAGCTTCAGATTTGATCTAGGGAGGATTAAGCCAGTTTGTTTTTTTTTTTTTTAAATAGTAATTGATAATTACAATGGATTAAATATTTTAACTGAACTCAGGCTTCAAATTGTCATCTCACTACTTCTGACATCTCAAGCTACCTCAGTCAGAAGTAGTATTCTGAATTCTTACAGTTCCTGGTGGCCATGTGACAGTCTCAGTAGGGTCGTTCCTTTTTTTTTTTTTTTTTTTTCTTTTTTTTTTTTTTTTTTTTTTTTTTTTTTTTTTTTTTTTTTTTTTTTTTTTTTTTTTTTTTTTTTTTTTTTTTTTTTTTTTTTTTTTTTTTTTTTTTTTTTTTTTTTTTTTTTTTTTTTTTTTTTTTTTTTTTTTTTTTTTTTTTTT
>JAAGAY010138763.1:0-10233 GCA_011801015.1 Ardeotis arabs
GAGGATCTCCTCCCCCTCCTTCTTCATTGACCTTGGTATCTGTATAGTTGTTTCACTCACTCCTGTCTCCTGACTGCTGTTGCACAGAAGATCTTTCCCCTTCTTAATATGTCATTCCAGAGGCAGTACTACCATCACTGATTGGCTCATCTTTGGACAGTGGCAGGTCCATCTTGAAGCCGGCTAGCACTGGCTTCATCAGATGTGGGGGAAGCTTCTGGCATCTTCTCACAGAAGACACCCCTAGAGCACCTCCACTACCAAAACCTTGCCACACAAATTCCATACAGACTAACTGTTCTATCTCAATCAGAAAAGACAGAAGAATACAATTAACATTTTTTAAAAATTAGTAAGTTTATATTTCTTAGCAACTGTGATCATGTCAGCATATCTTAAGTGATATTATCTACAAAATCAAGACTTCTTCTTGGTTTTATGGATGGAATGCCTCCTTGTGGTTGGGCCTAGGAGTGAGCAAGATGCTGGACTGCACAACCCCCTGGACTGCACAACCCCCAGGACAGAACTGGACACAACTGAACAGGAGTTCAGTTTAAGCATCTCCTAATTGAGAACTTCTCTTTGAACTGCAGTATCTTATTTAGTTGTTCTAATTCTGCTAGCATCCAGGTACCAGCAATAGCTGGGAGTCCAGTAGTCCCACCCAAAAGAGGATAATCTGGAAAGTGGCTAGACTTATTGGCCAGAGGGACTGCAATGACATAACTATCATCTATCCCTAATACAAAAGATTAAATAAATATTTGTAGTGTCTTTGTACTAGACACCATTCATAAAACAGAAATCTGAGCATAGAGTGCTCAGAAAATGGGATTTAGATGAGTAACAAATGCTCTCATATTCAGACAGCAGCCACGGAGGACTGACAGCATGAGTGAATAAGTTAGTAGCTACAGGTGGTTGCCACCAAGAATTAATTTCCCTCTTCATTAAGCTCCTTATACACGGAGCCAAGGGAACTGGCTAAAATGGTATGATCCTCGATGAAGCAGGAAATTGAGTAATCCTAGTCAGTCTCCTTCTAAATAAACCTTTCTACTGGGAACTGGCTGCATAAGTAAAGTGACTAGTTCACTTTCCTGTTGCCTCAATCTTTTTCTACTTAATATTTTTGAGAATAGAAATCAATGCTTTGTAAACAAGACAAAAAGAGTAACAAGAATTATGATAAAATAGCACCAATAAAAGAGATACCAAAAAAGTACTCAATTATAAAATGTTCAGAGTACTGTTACAGATATCTTACTCTTTAAGGCAGTATTTAAAGGCAGTATCAGAAAGACATTCCAGCAATAACTTTTTGTAAGAGGACAGTTCCGTACTGGGGAAAGCAATACTCATAAAGAAAAGCTTTTAAGAAAGGGATAGGAGTTATTCTGGGTATTAAGTTAGCCTGCCATTACACTAGTACACTACTAGCATGTTACAGTGTTCCTTTATGTCTGGGAAATTATACTGCTTAGCTTTTAACTGAAATTATTCTTGAAAATTTACAAATGTTTTTTAAAAGACAAGACATTTGGTTAATAACAGAGCTGAAGGCTACAAGAATAAAAGTTGCCCCTTCAAGAAAGAGAATCAAAACAAGTGATCCTAGGTGCTGAGAAAATCTGCTGGATACAGAGTACTTTACACTAAAAGATGCTGAGGTGCGCTATTTTAAAAAACCTTTGTGAAGTGATCAGTTTGTAATTGTCCTCAGTTCATTAAATTCCCCAGAGAGCTGAGGAAATTCCTCACAGTGTGTAAAGAATCCTATGAATTAGATGCAAATATTTGTGTTCTCAAACTCTGACAATCCTTCAGCACACTGAACTTCAGCTGACATTACTATTGATTTCACAATGTCTCACAGACATGATGGAGACACTTGGAGCACTGCGGATGGGTCAGCATAGATCTGCAATAAAACCCACTTAACCATCTGGCCTACCTTCTGGAAATATCTTCCCTCGATCTGGCATGGACTGAATAAATATCTTCATTTATAATAATTTTCATAATGACTTACAATGTTGACAGTGAATACTTATTATATTCCCTCTGTACAACCCAGCTAACACAACCCCCTAAGAGCATATACAATTCATCTTTTCTATTTTTATTTTTCTCTTAAATAATCTCCCTGTAAGTATCAGTAATCACTTGTGGTTTACATTATTTAATATTTTTAGAGTACCAACTACACACTCTGGTCAACATGCTCCAGATTTAAAAAAAAATTATATGTATCACAACTTCAATACAACTTATAAATAAAGTCCAAATATGTAAACCAACAAAGTTCCCATTTGCCTTTCTGTTGATACAACTTCAGTTGCAGTCCTAAGTAAAAATAAATTTTGTATTCTGCAGTGTGTCCCCTTCTTCCAAGTTCACCAACGCCTCAAATACAATGTTTTCAACAGGGCTCCCATACAGACTGCCAGGCTCAAAATGTTGTGATCAGCAGTACAAAGCCCAACTGACAGATGCTTCCTGGTGTGGTGTTCCACATCCGTTGTGGAACAGTAGTGGGATCAGTATTGTTCAATACCTTTTTTTAATGACCTGGAGTTGTCCCTCAGCAAGTTCCTATATTACTACCTCAAAATTATGTTATACATTTATATATAATATATATATTTATTATATATAATATAAAATAAATATATATATATACAATAATAGGTAATCTATATAATTTTATATACTGCAAAAATCTTATATTATTCATATGGTTAGGGGTTTGAAACACAGAACATTTGAGAGGGTGAAAGAGCTGTATTTGTTTGGCTTTAAGATGAGGTTGAGCAGAGATCCTTTTGGTGTCTGCAGCTACCTAATGGGAGGCTATAGAAAAGATAGATTCAGACTGTTCTTGGAAGTGGAAAGTCGTAGAGTGAGAGACAATAAGCACAAAACCTGGGAATTTTTATTAGAGAAAAGGAAAAACAATTTTATTGTGAGAGTTGTCAAATATGGGAAGAGAGGCTCAGAAAGGTCATGGAGTCTCCATCCTTGGAGATATTCAGACCTTGAATGGGGAAGGCTTTGACCATCCTTGTTCAATTGTCCTTGCTCTGAGCAGGGGTTTGGACTAAATGACCTTCAGAAGTCCTTTGCAACCCAAGTTGCTCTGTGATTCTATGATCAGGTATCACTGCTGAGTTTTTAGCTAAATGCAATTAAAAATCTTAAGTGCAAGAATTATTCTTAAACTATTTGCTTCATTTTCAGAGACTACCATGTATTTTTATCTAAATACTATGTCTTCTGTAGACACAGAGTTAGGTTTTGATAGAAGAAAGCACAATATTCCTACTTATGCATAATTTTCAGTGGGACTCAAGCTAAATTATGCTTTGCACAGCTAACTCAATGTAAGAACTCATTTTGTCTACTAAAGCTGATGGCAGATTTATATTTGTGAAATATTTGAATTAAGTGAGGAAAATGGTGCTTAAAATGTGGCAACTGTTTAATCAGTGAGTAATTTACTCTTAATGTGTGAAGTATTTTTTATGGGCTCATTTATGATAATAGACATTCAAGGCTCAATCAATGTAAGCAATAGATTTATGGTATATTTAGTCATAACATAATCCAATGTAAGTACTCTTATTTATTAGTATTCACAGTTTAATTCTCTTTTTTTTCTCCACACAATTTACAGCATGTAACTAAACTCATGTGCGGTACTTATCAGAATTTTTCAAACAGCATACATTCACGTCTGTCTTAGCATATTTTTACATTCAGATGTTGGACTTCAAAACATAAGACTATTATCTAATTTGTATAATTATATGAATAGAAGAGTGTCCATCTTTTTTTCCCATTTCAAAGAAAAAATTAGAGAAATCATTAACCAGGAAATTTATCCATTCCTCTGAAACATTTTCTTTCTTTTTGTCAAAACATTGGAGTCTATTTTTTAGTTCATATATTTCTGATTTGCCCTCATAAGCTGTTCATTTCCCTTCTGTTTCTTCAAATACCATGCCAAAGAATTAACATTGAAAATTACAATCCTCTGGCTACTAAAAGAGGCAAATAAATTGTAGATACTTGAATACATCATAAATATTATTTCAATTTTACATACTCCAGAAGTCCTCCATAAATATAGTAGTCCACAGGAGTATATTTCATAGACACAGAAGATAAGCTAAGAGAGAAGTAATTGTCACCTAAAGGGATATACACCCTATGGTTAATTATCCTTAATTTTTAGTATGCTTCTTTTAACTGAGATTATTCCTGGTTACAGAAAAAAAACTGATGATGTGATTTTCATACAGAATTTACTTTAATTTTCTGAATTAGCAAGGAAAAGGAGTAAGTACAATTCCTACCATAAGACATTTTATATGATGTTCAAGAGATTTGTACCGTAAGGAACCTGACCATCTCAGTAACCTGAAGCTGCACAAGTCCATGGGACCTGATGAGATGCATCCACAGGTCGTGAGGGAACAGGCAGATAAGTTTCCAAGCCACTGTCCATCATATTTGAGAAGTTGTGGCAATCTGGTGATGTTCCCATTGACTGGAAAGGGTGAAACAGAACCCTTATTTTTAAAAAGGGAAACAAGGAAGAACTGGGGAACTACAGGCCGGTCAGTCTCACCTCTGTGCCTGGCAAGGTCATGGAGCAGATCCTCCTGGAAACCATGATAAGGCACATGCAAAACAAGGAGGTGAATGGTGACAGCCAATATGGTTTCACTAAGGACAAATTATGACTGATCAATCTGGTGGCTTTCTATTATGGTATTACAGCACTGGTGGATAAGGGACGATCAACTGATGTCATCTACCTGGACTTGTGCAAAGCATTTGACACTGTCCCGCATTACATCCTTGTCTCTAAACTAGAAAGAAATGGATTTGATGGATGGATCATTCGGTGGATGAGGAATTGGCTGGATGGCCGCACTCAAAGAGTTGTCCAAGTGGAGATTAGTGATTAATGGTGTTCCTCAGGGGTCAGAACTGGGACCGACCCTGTTTAACACCACTGTTGGCATCATGGACAGTGGAATAGAGTGCACCCTCAGCAAGTTTCCTGACAACACCAAGTTGTGTGGTGCCGTCAACATGCTGGAGGGAAGGGATGCCATTCAGAGGGACTTTGATGGACTTGAGAGTTGGGCCTCTGTGAAGCTCGTGAAGTTCAACCATGCCAAGTGCAAGGTCCTGCAGATGGGTCAAGGAATTCCCAGTAGAAATACAGGCTGGGTGGAGAATGGATTGAGAGCAGCCCTGAGGAGAAGGACCTGGGGGTGTTGGGTGATGAGATGTTCAACATGAGTCAGCAATGTGCACTTGCAGCCCAGAAAGCCAACCGCATCCTGAGCTGCATCAAAAGAAGCGTGGCCAGCAGATTGAAGGAGGTGATTCTCCCCCCCCAACTCTGCTCTTGTGAGGCCCCACCTGGAGTTCTGCATGGAGCCCCCAACATAAGAAGGACATGGACCTGTTGGAGCAAGTCCAGACGAGGGCCACGAAGATGATTAGAGGCCTGCAATCCCTCTCCTATGAAGACAGACTGAGAGCATTGGGGCCTTCAGCCTGAAAAAGAGTAAGCTTTGGGGAGACCTTATAGCAGACTTCCAGTACATAAAGGAGTCTTATAAGAAAGATGGGGAGAAACTCTTTAGCAGAGCCCTTGATAGGACAAGGGCTAAATGTTTGGAATAGATGGAGGTAAATTCAAACTGCATATAAGGAAAAATTTTTTTACAGTGAGAGTGGTGGAACACTGGAACAGGTTGACCAGAGAGGTGGTAGATGCCCCATATTTGGAAACATTCCAGGCCAGATTGGACAGGGCTTTGAGCAACCTGATCTTGTTAATGTCCCTGCTCCTTGCATGATAGTTGGACTAGATGACCTTTAAAGGTCCTTCCAACCCAAAATATTCTATTATTCTATAGTATCATAGAATCATAGAATCATAGAATCATAGAATGGTTAGGGTTGGAAGGGACCTTCAAAGGTCATCTAGTCCAACCCCCCTGCAAGGAGCAGGGACATCCCCCACTAGACCAGGTCGCTCAGAGCCCCATCCAGCCTGGCCTTGATAGTATATAAATATAAATTTATATACTTTATATATAAAATAAATTTATATATATATATAAATATATATATATAAAAATAAATGTATATACTTTATATATACTTTATATACTTTATATATACTTTATATATACTTTATATATACTTTATATATACTTTATATATACTTTTTATATACTTTATATATACTTTATATATACTTTATATACTTTATATATATAAATATATAAAGACTTCTGCTTCACTAACAAGGATGATCAGAAAGCCAGATATGTTTTGAATTTAAAGATGTCACTTGTGATTGTTGACTGCAAAATTACTGATAGCATCTGAAGCGTCTGTAAAAGAATGAATATCCTGACATTCCTCTCAAACCCTGAAGAGTTCAGTTAACACGCAGTACACATTACAACTATGTTATAAAGATGAAGAAAATATCTGTGGTGGAAGATCAGATCTAGTGTGGCTATATGAATGTGCGAAATTAAAAGGATTAACATTATCTAATGTGGCTATATGCATGTGCAGAATTAAAAGGGTTAACATTATGATGATTTCTGCATTTGAATAATTACCAAAAGAGTAAATGTACTGAACTTCCAACAAATTTGATCTGGAAGTCTGAAAAAAAAAGTTTAAAATCTCATTTGTGATGTTTTCTGTATGGTACATAAATGACCATTTAGTAGGAAATTGCAAAGTGTTTTCTATTTGAGACTGTGCAGGAACTGTTCTCTTTCAGATCTACGTGAATGGCCAAAAACACGAATGGTCGTAGATCGAAACCAATTTTCTCTTCCCCCCAAAACAGCAAACAAGCTTTCTAAGTGTTTTTGTTCTTAAGTTTGGTTGGGTTTTGGCTTTTAAAACGGAGAAACTGAAATATAGTCAACAGCTTAGCAGAGGCCAAGGTCCAATATTTTGCTTTATTTTAGGTAGATAGACATATGTTTAGTAACAAATCACCTGTAATTTACTGGAACATCTTCCTGTTTCTTTTGACCTACTTCACGTTACTATGGTTGATTTCAACAAGGCTTCCCTCAGCTACATCTGCAGCAACATTTCTTTGTTCTTTCTGACCATTTTATCTTCAACCTGTAGGTCTATATTATGTTGAACTCCTCTCTGCTTTCTTAAGCTAAAAATATTCCTGTTCATCTCCCTCAAATCCCATAATTTGGGATAGCATTAGATTAAACATAACTTGGGCTGTACCCAATTTCTAAACCATGTGACAATCAATCATGTCAGTTTAGTTGTGAAAGTGCCAGTTTGTTCATATTTTAAACTACATAAATAAGATTAGTTTGCTACTGACTGTTCCGTTATGCAGTGTAAAAATGCCACTCTGGCTATATAACTAAATTCAAATTCTTGAAGGTCAGTATGACCAGAACTTCCCTTTTGATTTAAAATACTTTTTAATTCTTTAACTCTCTACTCAAGCCTACTTTTACTTAAACGCATACAGGTTTCAGTGGGTTTGAGTAAATATGGGAGACTCCTGGTTTTTATTAATTTTTATTCTGGAAATGTCTTATAGAGAATTATGAAACCATAAATAGGATCTTGAATAAGAGCATTAGTTTTGTGTGCAGTAAGACAGTTTAGACATGATGTGCTGCCAGTCAGAAAGATATATGTGAGTACCTTTCTGAAACTGGAATATTTTGTTATACAGATTAGTGACAAAAAATTCCAGAACTAAAGGAAGCTGAGTTAATTTCTGGTTTTGAATAGTTCAAGATACTATATGAAACTATATTCTCCTTAGTGCCAACAGATATCATCTAACCAGTACTTCCTACTTCTTCTGAGTTATCATTAATCGTTTAATATATAGATTTAAACTGGTTATTACTATCCAGTAACCCATTTTTGGGTGGTGAGTGGGGTGTTTAGTTAGCTGGTACTTCTAATGAAAGAGATACCATAATCTTTCAGAACACTTACATGAATTCAATTAGTGTTAGCCTATAGATATTAAATAGATATCAGAATGCATAAAGTATACATTTAATTGGTATCACCTAAATATTCTTTATAGGCAAAATATCATTTTTGTTAGTGAATATATTTGGAACAACTGAAAAAAAAAATGATCACAGCATCTTTATATTTGGATTCCCTGTTAAAGTACTCACATCAAATGAAATTGTATACTTGTCTACATCAATTACAATGGTCATGTGAGCCACTCTCAAAATAATTTAAATAAAACTTGTGTTTACTGTGTTTAAAAATATCTTCACTACTTACAGGTCATCAGATATTCTGGGTTCAAATAAACCTTATCTAGTTAGCAAATGTATCAAACCTAACATCAGTAACTACTGTGGATTAAGAAAAAAAAGACTGGCACTATCAGATAGTAAAAAAATAAAAAAAAAAAAAAAGTAAAAAAGTCTTTTGGATACAGAAAGAAAAATAAAATTAAACTTCTTAACACTTTTTTTTTTAAGTCTAACAAAAATATACAATCTTTATCGTATATTAGACCTAATCTCCATATTCTGTCTACCTTTTTTTTTTCTGGCAACATTTTGTCCAGATAGACTGCAGTAGGTGAAAGTCTTCACATGGATTTCTATTATTTAGTCAGACATGCATGTTTCAAGTGAAGAGAAATTAAAAGTATGAGGCACATAAATCTCTTGCTGGTACAGTTAAAATAGAACTTTATTTGCCAACATTATTTTAATCTATTGAATAAAATAAACTTTTTATTGTGCAATGATCACATAAAGAGAGGACATTTATTGAAAATTACTAATAGGTTATGATTTGTATTGACAAACTGAGAATCTGCAAGTCCAGTCCAGAACTTGCCCTAGAAGTTAATAAAATTCCTGGTAAAAGTTTACAGTCTCTGGATATTAATAGGAAGGAAAAAAGGTTAACATATTTTTTAGACTAACAGTTGACACAATAAGGATGTTTTCTGAAAAATAAATCTATGCAATATCCTCCCTTCCCCCCAAAAAACCCAGATCAATTGGTTTTGATAGAATTAAACTAAGACTGTCATTGCAATACTTGAATAATGGAAATAGTTTAAATTTTGAAATATATTTTTCAAGATTAAAACAATTAGAAATATTATATTTACTATAATTTTAATCTTACTTTGCAACCTATCCTTATTTTTCAACTAGAACATTCCATTTAAGTCTGAAGGAAAAGGATACAGACTGTAAAATTTGAAGACTAAATTCTGCTGAGCATTAAGCAGTGTAATATAAATCGTGTCCATTATTCATACAATGTTAATTTTATTTCTGAATTCTGTTAAGAATCAACATTCAAAATTGATAAATTTTTACATGAAAAATGGCTATGTGTAGATTCACAATGTTATCTTCCAGATACTTCCCATTGGTATGAATATACATGCTGAGAATGCAATTTAATTTCATTAAAACCTTTAAGTATTGTTTTTGTTGATAAAAGACTAGCCACTTAAAAATATTATTAAGATTACATTCAGAAATCAGGTAATTTACTATTTTAGCTTTCATGATAGGCATTTGCTAATCACTCTGTAACAGTTACCATAAAGTTTCATTTTATTGCATAGTAATATGCCACAATATCAAATAACTAATAAATAAAAATTTGACTAATGGTATGATTGCATGGAACAATATGACAAATTCAATATGTGTTATAAAATATACAGAAAACAGTGACTTTCTAAGTGATTGCTTACCTATATAATTTTCTCACTACACAGTTTGGGTTTTTTTCCCACATCCTAGTAAAAATGTAATATAATGATATTAAGGTAAAAATATAGAATCATAGAATCATAGAATGGTTAGGGTTGGAAGGGACCTTCAAAGGTCATCTAGTCCAAACCCCCTGCAAGGAACCCCCACTAGATCAGGTTGCTCAGAGCCCCATCCAACCTGGCCTTGAATGTTTCCAGGGATGGGGCATCCACCACCTCTCTGGGAAAACTGTTCCAGTGTTCTACAACTCTCATTGTGAAAAATTTTTTCCTAATGTCCAATCTAAATCTACCCCCTCTATTTTAAAACCATTACCCCTCGTCCTATCACAGCAGGCCCTACTGAACAGTCTCTCCCCATCTTTCTTGTAGCCCCCCTTGAGGTACTGGAAGACCGCTATCAGGTCTAG
>JAAGAY010138765.1:0-40247 GCA_011801015.1 Ardeotis arabs
CCAAAAAAAAAAAAAAAAAAAGAGATTTAGATCTCCTGAGAGCCAGGAAAAAGCACATCCCCAGTCTCCTCCAAATCTCCAGATTTAACCCTAAATTAACGGACATCTGCCCACTAGTTAACTACTTATTGATCCTTGTCCTTATAAGAAAAAACTATTTAAAAGGCTTGGACGGTCTCCAGCATCTGACTTTTCTCTTTTAGCAACCTGCTTGGACTGAGAGGGCTCCTCCATAAAAAATAATCTTTTCCCTCTCCAAAGTTGATGCAGCTCTCCATCGAGTTTGACTGGCTTTCAAAAAACTTTGAAGACCAAACTCAAGGAGGGTCAACGGGACCGAACTTCGCATATTCCTGGAGCGAGGCACTTCCCAGGGCTCCATGGTGGCTGATGCTGGGGTACAAGCCCAGAAATGGCAAACCTGTCTGCGCCTGGATAACTTTAGATATGGTGATGAGCTGCAGCAAACTCGGCCAAAGCCTGGGCTGCCTACAGGATATGCCCTCATCTTTGTAAGGCAAGATCCTCAATGGGTGTCTTCTACAGGATGATGGATGAATGAGGCAAGGACACGGTGTTTTGGAAGGGGCTCTTCAAGAAGCCCAAACCAGTCAGCTACAAGAAGCCAGACCCCACCCGAAGCATTCCCTCCATCCTCTCCTGCCTGGTCGTCTTCAAGGACTGAGCACATCAAGCATCACACGTGTGGATGCCTTCACAGATAGTACTGCTAAAGAGACAACCAACATATTTGGAAACAGAAGTGTTGAGATGGCATGTTGCTTTCAGCACATTTATGCTGTGATGGCACTTAATAATTCACAAGGATAATAACATATAATCAATTATTTTTTCAATACCATGCTCAAAATCTCCCTTTCTGCTTTCCCCTCCTTTCTGAACAAAAATCCACATTTATTTTAGAAAGGCCTAAATGAAAGTAGCTAAAGACCAAAAAAATGTCACCACTAACAAGTTATAAAGTAAGAAAGAGCAACCAGGCACATTTGATCTTGTTCTATACACGACTCTTTCTAAGATGACTGCTCCAATTAAAAAAAAAAGTCAAATTTATCATTTTGATGATATGAAATGATGAACTTGACTATTATATGCATATATTTTGTTTAATGGCTTCATTTATTTTAATAACAAAGAGAAACTAGATCTTTACAGATGAAAGCTTTATTTCATGGCTTCAGTGCAACTGGGATTTTTAAAATCGGTGATGTTAACCAAAATGTGATAATGGATGTTCTCAAGGGCCCTATTTTATAGCATTTTATGCAGAGCCAAACTATACGTGAGACATTACAAACATGACGTTTAGCCCTATTTTAAGAAAGTAGAACTGACTCCGGTGTCAGAGGCCCCTGTAATTGTTTTCCGTCTGCTTTTCGTTCCTCTGAACTGTTACTTGTGCAGCAAAGTCTGGCTGTACAAATACTGTGACAAAGGCATTAGCTCTCCAAAGACTTGTTATAAAACAATATTGAAAGGCACTGTCTGTGGCATTTTGGTTGGGAGGGGACAAGAGTGATCGCAACCTATTTTATCTATAGCAGGCTACTTTGAAGGGTTTGTTGACATCCAGAAAAGAGACACAAAAAAGATGCTAAAAAAAAAAGGATGCTAAAAAAAAAAAAGATGCTAATTCTGCTACCGTTTTTATGTCAGTTAATTCCCAAGATAATCAGAAACACCTCATCAAACTTGATCATGCTCTCAATCCTTCTGAAGAACTTCTCACCTACTCCACTTTCTTTTACATCTACTTTCATAGATTGAAAACAGTTGTTTCAGACAACGGTGGCACTCATGCATATGCAGCGTTAAGGATGCTCTTGCTTAACGCATTTTATACACGTATATACATCTTCATACACACAGAGGTGCGCGTGCACGCATGGGGATGGACGTAGTTTTGCAGACTACGCCTTCCACCCCCAGAAGCAGGGACCCAACCACTGTTTTAGGGAAGGTAGCCCAAGATGGCAGCTCATGATTAATGGCTGTATCTTCCCTGGCTCGGCGGTGGCGAGGCCCCGGGTCTGATCTGCCAAACATCCCCTTCGTCTGCAGCCGATCAGCAGATGTAAGCACATAGGCCCTGTCAGCTTGACATATCATTCCTACGACAATGTCAACGAGTATTAATGTTCAATTATCTGTCCTAGAAATAACCCTCGCCTTTGCGCATTGTGTAACTGGGCGCGTGGCACTGCGGTAATCCAAACGACAAGGGCAGAGATGCCCGCGCTCACCCGCTCACTGTGAGTTGGCTTCCCAACATCGTGATGACATTGCCTTGCGGTAGCGCATGGATGCCGTCCCCCTCCTTCCTCTCCCTGGTTGGGGATTTGTTGTTTTTTTTTTTTTTTTGGAAGGCATGTCGCAAGGACCGCAAAGACCTTTCTCCTCCCCTTTGCATGTTGCATGTCACCCATCAGTACACTGAGATACGCTCAGAAAAGACACATTTTGATTTTACGTCCATGCAGAACCATGAGGAGTTTGTTTGTTTGCTTTTACAGAAGGCCATAAGCCACCCACTACCTGGCAGCCTCTTTTTATGTCCAGCACACAGGTGTGTGTGTGTGTGTATATATATATATGTATATATAAAATTTGCCATCAAATGCAAAGATCAACAGTGGCTTCTTCCAGGGCTGCATCAAGATCAATTCACCTCCCAACTACAGGGCTGGAGCAATTTGTCCAAATGAAACATTATAGCCTCTCTTTGTTAAAGCAAGTTAAAAATAAGACCCCTGGTAGAGAAATGATTTGAAGAACAACCACCAGTTAATTCCCGACATCTTTTAGTACTGTTCAAATATTTAAATTATCGATCAGGTCAAATTCAAATGGGGCTCTCAGAGCCAAAAGTTTACCAAGTATTTCTTCTTTTAAATTAGCATTACGGTCAAATTACCGCTCGTTTGAATATGGAGTTTACAGAATTTTTTTTTTTCTTGTTACTATGGCACAGCTTCCTTGAACTAACATTCAAAGGTTATCGGCTCTAAGTTATGCTTGCTAAGTCTTCTTATACAACTCACAATCAGAGGGAGGGAGTGGGAGGAAGCGGTGTGATAACCAGTGCCAGCTTTGAGATAAAGCCTTCCACCTAATCTCTGTTTATTTAGACAACCATCTAACCGCAGCACCAGGCACAGAAACAAGCCAGGTGTATGGCTAAGGGAATTTCTCCTGCCTTATCATGACTCCATTATATTTTGGGCAAAGGGAAGCAGAGTCTTTTTTTTTTTTTTTCCAAAATAACTTTGAAAATGTAAATAATCCCAAAGTTTGAGGTTTTGATGTTTAGATTCGCTTGGCTGGCCAGGCTTTTTTTTCTGTGTTTTGTTGGGAGGGGAGGTGATGGTAACAAAGCACATTTTATTCCGTGCTTTTGTATTTCTTGAGGTTTTGGAGAAAAAGGTTTTGCAATATCACATTTAAGAATGAAGACTCTGCTTCGAAATATTTCCGACCATAGAGGAGTCAGGGTGTTTGGAACAAATACACGTATGGTGGGATCAAACTGAGTAGCATTTTAAATATATTTCACCCTGAACAGCCAACAGTGAGTTGGGCGCCCAGCACACCTCCTGCTGGAAAGCGGCTTTTCCAGTGCTGAAGCGGCTTTTCCAGCGCGGGTGCCAAAATAGAAAAGCTCTTGCAGGTCAGGCCATGAGAAGCAGCACCGTGAGGCGTCTGGCTGAAGGATAACTGAGCCTCCCTCCTGCTTCGGCGGCAACATTAAACCGCGGTGGGAAGCTTGCATGTCAGCTGATGGCTCTATTTTTCCTCTCACATGAGCCCAAAGTTGTCTCCGATGTATTCAAACTCAGTTTTCCCCCTCTGATAATTCACCCCACTGTTTACTCGATCATTTTAGGTAGGGGGAAGTGATGAATGTTGCTGAGTGCCAGGTTTTTTTGGTGCAAGATGAATAACCCCAAGGAGCAACTTACCCTGAGTCCCAGGCTCCTGTCAGCCCTATAATTGATGATGTTTTCACTGTAAGGGTGGGGACTGGGACACATTAAGGCTCAATAGGGGAAGTAAACGGAGTGAATTGACTCAGCAACTATGCCTTTTACCATGGCTTCTAATAAGGATAAACTGATTACTGCCAAATGTACTTTAACATCACAGGGAGGGGGAAAAATAAATCGATCTGCTCAAAGGAAATAAATGCCATACCAGAAGTTTTTTTCAAAGTGAACTTCTATATTCAAAAGTGCAGAAGCATGTCTCAGCAGCATGTTGCTGTTCCTTTCTGAGTTGCCAGTTGCCGCTAAAGCAAAAATGAATTTGCAGCCTTAAAATGCATCCTAAAGATGAAGGCTGCAAAACGACGGCCACAAAGCCACCGTCTCTTTTTTCCAATCTCGCTCTCAAATGACTTCAATAACAAAGAGGTGCACGGTGATGCTCGCACTGTATTTCAAACGCCGACGTTATGTCAGCACCTTTTTACGACGAGTGGGAGAGCGGATGCTCGGCTTCTGTGTCAGGCGGTGGGGAAGGCAAGCGGGTGGCAGCCCAGGTTGCCAGGGGTGACTAGAGAGCCAACAACACCGGGACCCAGCAAAACTCGCCCTGACTGATGGCTTCTGGGTTCCCGCTGACCTTTGATCCCTTCTGGTTTGGCCAGGAACAAAAGAGCCCGTTCACTGGGGCCCCTCACGTATATTTAACGAAAGCGGTCACTGCCTATAGGCTGATTAATATGTTTGCTTTACGTGTGCTGGGAGGAGGACCACAGCCATCCCATGCTGCCACACAGGTAAGCACCACACTGTAAAAACAGAATGTATCCTAGCTTGCGTGTCACACAAAATAAATCAAGGAAATCCACCACAAGGCACATGAAAATGACTAAAACAGGTAAAGACAATTTTTGTCACCGACGCAAGAAGTTGCCGAGGCTGGCAACGGCGCCAGAAGCAATTTCCCTGGGTACCCAAAAACCTGTGCAGAGTTTCTGTCATGAAAGATTTGGTGCTGCTCTGACACCGAGGGCCATCAGCAGCTCGAACACACTGTCGTAAAGATGCTGCCGGCTACGGCAACCGTGGAGGATGCTGTCCGACCCTCAGCAGCAACTTTCATCACCTCGTATTGTCACCATAGCAATGAAGCTGGATGCGGGCGAATGACAAGGGTCTGTCATCACTCAGCCCCGGCCTGACAGCCTTCAGCACCAGTCGCTTGCATCCAGACTTAATACACAAATACGTCCGCAACGGGCCCAAAAGTAACAATCTGCCCTTCTGCAATGTCGTCGTTTCGCCGGCGCTCCCGGCACCAGTGTGCAGCCCTTACACCCTGTGGGGACGCTTTGGTTTATTCCCCAGAGAGTTTTCATGCTTTAGGGAAAAGGAAAAACAAGGAAGGGGGGAGCCAGAAAGGAAATAATGGTACCCAAACATCAAATATCAGAGATAACCAAGGAACAAGAAAAAAAAAAAAAAGGGAAAAGAAAAAATATCTGTTACACAAACAGCAGTAAAACATGAGAATTAATGTTTGAAAGGAATAAGAAGACACTTTCCATGCAAGGACTTCAGCAAGGAATAGGAATGTTATTGTGAAAGTCTCAAGCTCCTCTTAATATTAAAACACAGGAGTTGTATATAAAATGTATCCTCCGCTCCCTTCACAGAAACAGGCATTTGGGGTGAAGTCAGGATAACTGGCAAGGTACGCCGGGCTGTCACCGACAGCAAACATGGCAAACGCTCTGCTCTGCCTTCACGCTGACACCAAAATTAGGGGTCCCAGCTATTTTCACAGTCCTCCTGCCAGAGATGCCACAAAGAGACAATTAACTTGGTCTGCTTCACCACTGCCTTGGTGGACGTATGGTGAAGAAATGACAGAAATCAGAGATGGCAAACACTATCTCATCTAGGGCGAGTCTGCCTGGTTGGATTAATCATGATGTCTCTATTTTGGGAGAATCTCTGCGTGGGGTCAGTTTTTACTCATCCCACCCATGCAAACTCACCCCTTCCAACTGCAGCGCGTGCAGAAGACAGTGAGAAAGATTTGACTTGGTGGTTACCTTACTTAGCTCATCTCGACCACGCACTCCGTATTTTACTTTGTGTTTAGTCATACAGAATAACCTGATTTATCGGCGGTCCTATGTATCGTGCAAGCCCTCTCACCATTTAGAAAGCTGCCTTTTAATGATATTTAATTTAAACTCACTTATATGCTACATTTGCTAGTGAACACATTGGCTATGTGGCTTTTATTTAACGCGTTCGCCATACCCCTGTAGCGTGCAACCCCAGTCCGTGGCAGCCCTGGGAAGACAATTCGCCGCTCGAACATTTTTAAACCTGATTTACCGTTCCAGAGAAACAGCTACGCAACTAATCTTCCAGGACAAATGTAACGCCAAAGAACAACTAAACTGAAACGTATAAATTCCATATATACTTAAAAATATTATTGTCTGTAATTTAATATAACAATATTTCTAGGCCTATAACCTTGCACGCAGAGGCAATTTCCCAAGCATTAATACTTAAATGGGTCATATGCACCACATCTGTCATTCTGTCCTGAAGTCTATGAGGCACAACCAAGACTCTGCAAGCCTATTGATTTTTCTAGCATTTGCTTTAATTTACTTAACCATTGAGAAATCCATCAGTACATAAAGGGCAACTGTCCATTACTGCCTCATTTGCAGACATTCTTTCCCCTCGTGTTTTTTTTTTTTTTTTTTCAGTAAATATTTCCCCTTAAATCGCTGTGTGTTTACAGTGTAAAAACGAATCGGGAAAGTGCTCACACCTGTTTCTGTTCAGTAACTGCTGCACTGAGGTATATGTAATGTGCTTAAAGATAAAATAAATATCTAGACATTATTACATCTGTGTGCAAAGGGTGGTAAATTAGATCCTAATTACATTAACAGGGATTCTGCCTCCCAGCTTAAATTTTACATGAGCACTCTGTAAAAATCCAAAAGCTCTGCTGTGGTTTCTTTACGAGCTGGTGATTACAGCTACTTCCTATGCGGTCACTAAATATTCTGTTTACAAATAAATGAAGAAGCTTTGAGCCAACTTGCCAGGGTAATAATCCATGTTTCTTTTTTTCTTTCCCCCAGCAAACCTTTACCACATAAGCATGGCAACAATCAGAAGCCCTGGCTTCATCTAATTACTCTATCACATAATTTCACAAATTGCCTTTTCACTGGGGAGCCAAGTGCAAAACACGCTCACAGTGGGATTTCAGGCAGCAGCTTTCATTTACTACTCATTTCTTGTTAAATTAAACACAAAAACACCAGTTGTGCGAAAGAAGTCAAAAAGAATGCTTGCAAATGAGCCAGACAAGTGTATCTTATATTTATACCATTTGCACAAAACAGCTCATTGGCAAGCTGGATTTTTAATGGCACCATTATTGCCTTTAACCCTTTTAAAGCGCCGTGTGTGGCTGGTAACCGGACCATCCCAACCAAACGCAGCCCGGTGAAATGGCATCAGGCAGCGCATCGGCCTTTATTAGCCAACGTGGCATCCTTTAGTTAATAACCAGCAAGACGGGGCACTTCGTCTCCATATAACCCCTCCAGCTTCCTGGGGGGTTTAACAGGGAAC
Source organism: Ardeotis arabs (assembly GCA_011801015.1). Taxonomy (NCBI): domain Eukaryota; kingdom Metazoa; phylum Chordata; class Aves; order Otidiformes; family Otididae; genus Ardeotis; species Ardeotis arabs. The sequence continues at coordinate 7,641 of JAAGAY010138765.1, forward strand.
AACCCAGGGCAGAATTTGGCCCACAAATTCCTGGGTATTACGTCTGCCTAATACGAGGGAGGGACGGTCCTACGAATAAATTGAATGAGATTTGTAAGCACAATTGCTATTTCACTCCGGTATGGCCCACCGAGGTGTGGCGGAGCCATTGGGATTCAGGGGCAGAGGGACCTGGAGGGTCAGACCCCTGCTAATTATCTGAGCGCTAATAAGGCAGGATTTCAAGCTGCCACCGAGGAATACAAATTATTTTGAAAATAATTGCAGCCAGTGTAACATCGCTGGCGGAAGTGAACCAGAGGTTATGCCGCTCTAAGATGACATTTTTTACATCAACAAGTACAAAACTAAAACACGGCCATTAGTAATTAAAGCTGTTCCTTTTGTAGCACCAGAGCCAGTAGGTCAGGTACCATTTTACATCAGAAACCAGGCCTTGATGGCTGTAGATTTGCCAGCATTATCTGCACAGGGAGAAAAAAAAAACATTAGCAGCAGCTGTCTGTGTGCCTCGACATTGAAAACCCTATTCACACAGACAGGTGGAGTAATTTAAAAGCCAATGTGGTGCAATTTTGATGCAACTAATGCCACTGTTTACTAAAATGCTGCCATTACCGCTGTTTATGAAAACATTACTAAAATTGCATTTTATTCATAAGAATCCTAAAATTCGGGTCATTACCAGCTTCAAAATTATTCTGTCCCCAACTGTAGCTTACGACCATCCAGGATTTACAACCTGCTGCATCGACGGACCCGTGCTCGGGTTTTGACAACGAAATCAAGGGTTTATCTGCTTTGCCGTTCTCATGCAAGCACAGTGCAATTCTCAGATCAGCACCCAGTTCACGGCAAAGAAGTAGAGTTATGCCAATGAGTCTATTAATTCGCTAGATTCATTGGATATGGGATTTACCTTCCTGAAAATATCACTAGGGGCCCCAAAAGCTCTGGTTAACATGAATAAAGGTGGTCTACGAAGAAGAGTTTCACTTCAAGGTTGACTTTAGGTAGTGCATAAAGCAAGCCTCCAAAGGCAGAGTCCCACTGTTCCCGCTCTGAGTTCAAAGAAAGTCCTTGGAAAACTAATTTATACTATGAGCAGACCCTTGGTTTTACTAGTGTGACTCAAGCGACACTTTAGTACCACTAACGTGACTGCCTTCCCTCACTGGAACAGAGCATCATAGGGGGAATAAGTTGGTGGTTTGTTCTTTGTTTTTTTTTTAATGTATTTCCAAAATGTCTTATGCTGTATAGGTCGGATTAGAAAAGGTCAACCAGTAGCCAAGAAAGGAATATTCATGCTATACCTAAAGTCTGAGAAGTATTTTCTGGGCAAAAGTTTCTGGTTCATAAAGCAGAAAATGCAGTGATAAGTCTCCTAGACCTCGCCTTATTAAAATGATGGCCTACCACTGAAGTGAAACGAGTACTCTACTAAATACTGTGGGTCTAAATCAGGCAATGATGCACAAGGTGAGGTAAATTAGATAACTACATATTAACTTAAACTCTTTTCTGCCTACTTACCTTCTCTCTACATATATATTTAGCATTGCTATAGCTTACAGGGTGAGGAGCTGGAAGTGCAAAGGTGAATCTGATCAATATGTTTGTTCATATATTGAAAATGGGATTTTCAGCTGAGGATTTTGGGGGAAAGGATGGCATTGTCTATGGGAATTTTTACTTTCCATCAACAAAAAAAATTTCCTTCCACAAGAAAAGTTTTCTGTGAGTAATTTTGATGGGCAGACAGTAAATAAAACCAGTTAATATTAGAATTTGGAGCTCCTTGAATATATGCAAAGAGAAAAAACGTGTAAGCTGTAACAGTGCAGATTCTGTTTAGCTGAAGGTAAATGCATTAAAATGGAAACAAACCTTTTAAAATGGGTAAGAAAACAACTGACTTCTGCCTGTCCTGGAGCAACAAACAGACACTATTCACCGCAATATTACTGTTTCGGTTCCTTCAGACAAGGGTTAAGTTCATGCAAACAGATGTAGGATACTCTATGCCAGAGGAAGGGAATGCATCTTACACAACTTGATGTACCACTTCCAAATATGACCCTATTTGCAAGGCAGCTTATCTTACACCACAGATTAACACATCTCATCAGATATGCACCCAACTGGTTTGCTGCCTCATATTTTGGCACTTTACCTGATCTGATTAAGTCACTCACTAGCTTACACTGGTGCGCTATGAAACTCCTTCAAGAGTTTGGAGATTGCCAATAAAAAATTAACACTGGCACTTATATACATAAGCATATCTGAGAATCAACATAGGCTCTTTTGTAGCAACTGTGTTAGAGGACAAGCTAAACAAACAGCTAATAATGAACAACTCAAGCCCATGAATTTATCCTCATTTCCTGCTTACCAACTGCTTGCCAAGATACTGTTGTTGCCTTTGGTGCACTTCATATTGCAAATTATTTGCCAAAATATTTCCATGGATACTTCCAGATTTACAAATCAGTGGTTAGATTTTTTTTCCTCCCTCTCTGCTCCTTCAAAATGTGATACTTGAATTTCGTACGTCTGCTTTGACTACAGAAAGACAGTACATCACATAACACATTTCTCTGCCTTGACTGGAAGAGGCTAATTTAAAAAGTAAAGTTGCACACGCAAAATATCACAGTAGCAAAATTAAAAAGAAAGGAGAGGGTGGAGAAGAAAGCAAAGCATCTACTGTTGACTTAAAAATTCTTATTACTGCAAACATTCTTACTGGTAAACTTGTTTCCCAGAATATTTATGCAAACAAAAAGAGTTCTAGTACAACCAGAGCAAGTGTAATTTAACATCTGAATTAATGTTTATCATGTTTCAACTTTTCAGTATTCCCTCGCTTCTACTCAGATGTGAAATTCTTCTAGTGTGTAAATACTAATGTGTTTCAGCAGCTTCCAAATAATTCAAATTCTTTAATGTGCTGCTGGTTTCCCTGTTGGTACAACAGTGCCTCCAAGGTGGACGCTGGGGGAAACTGGGAAAAAGATAAGATAGACCTTTGGGAATAGATCCTCTCTCTAAAATCTAGCCCAGGCTGTTGGCTGCCTTCTGATTTCAGCCAAAATACATCTCTGGACCACTGCTGCTCCTGAGACCTGTGAGGAGCCCAGGATGAGATGCCTTATATCACATGGTTTAAGACAACATGACGGTTGTCTTCATCAGAAATGAGACTGAATCATAGGTATGGAAAAAAAACAGATGATGTAACTGCACCACACTTGTGAACATGAGAAGAGCCTAAGTGAGGAATCTGGTTCCCTTTAACCAACTGACTAACATCCCGTTTTTTTCCTTTCTGGTCTAAACTCAAAGGTTTGTAGCATAGCTTAGTGCTGGCAACTTAAATGATCTATAGGAACGCATGAGATCTCAGTACATGAGACATGCGCTTTCCAAGAAATAATGAAACTGGATCAACAGTAGCATTGCCAAGGGTATCCCCCCAAACCCAACGGTTTTCTTTAAAAATGGCAAAATTCACACACACTAGAAAATGAACCACTCCTTGGAGGCTAGACAGCAGGTCAAAGCAACAAATTCAAGGAAAATTAAAGAAAATGCTCAAGGTTTTGACAGTCATTGTCCTTCATCAAACTCTGGGAGGGCTGAAGGGTTAAGAAGTTAATTCAAACCAAATTACCTAAACCCTGTTTGTCCTCCTTTCTGGAGCTCTCAATTCAATTCTGACAGAGCCTCGGAATAATTATCTTCTCCCATAATAACATTTCCCATTTTCTCCCATTGAAGAGATCTGCCACAGCACCTCCACCAGCAGAAGGGAACTGAGGACCCTCATCGTGGCTCACTTGCACCAACCTACAATGGATGCTTTCGCTCGCTGCTCTGGCAAATCTTCCCGCTGCCAGGAGCAGGAGGAGCCCTGGCTCCCACCAAGGGGATGGCGGTGCATGGTGACTGAAGGCAAGCTAAAAATGCCTGGCTTCTCCCAGGAATTCGGGACAGCTGGCATTAAGAAGTCTTGCAGATGTGGAAGAAAGATTTTTACATCTTCGGTCACAATAAAATCAAGTGAAAGAAGAGACTTATGTATTTGGGATAAAGAGGGACACGCACGCCCCCACTCCAAGTCAAATATATGGAAATATGACCCCTGTTACACAGAGGAGCTCTGGGAGCCCTCTGGCATTTTGCAGAGCAAGTATCAGTTGGTGCAGGATGGAGAGTCATTGTGAGTTATACTTTCGGGGGAGTTGTTTTGTTTTAAGGCTTCCAAATCCTCTAGAGAGGAACACAAAGAAAATCCTTGCTGGTTTTAGCCAATCATTTCCCCTTTTCATGTTTTCAGCAGCCCAGCTTTGTACCCGTCTGCCCTCTCACTAGACCTCTTTCCAAAACCGGACAAGCATCCCGCATGGGAGTAGGGGCAGGGAGCCAAATTAACCCCATACTCCCCCCACGGCAAAATCTCAGAACCACACAGGGATGAAAGACACGAAATCCACTTGCTTTAACCTTAAAAAGTTGCTAGCCTGTAAAATATTCATACATAAACAAAACATATAGAATTAAGCAGTGTAATAATATTTTTCTATCACAGTAATATCCTTGAAGCAATGGGGACTATTCTTCTCAGTTAGAGCCAGATATAAAGTGCCTCTTTCAAATATCTGCCTCCAATAAATTCTTTTATACAAATAACAGCTTTGCATATTGCGTATTACAAGTTTTCTTCTTCAATAGAATGGCATCAGGTGATCAATAAAGCTTCAAAAGCAAGACAAATAATAGAAAAAAAAACCTTTCACTTTTACTGTAAAGTCAACATGTTTCAACTATGTCTTTTACTTTCTGCTCAGTCTCTCGTTTCAGGAAGATTTAACCTCTTAAGGAAATTGTTTTAAAAGCAGTTAAAAATAATGATTAAATTATGGGATTTACATGAAAGAAATCCTTGGCCCATTCATTGTTTTTAATCATGGCAATTTGTTTTTTAAAAGGTGTTTGAAGTCCTTCAATCTACCTCTTGGCACCATTAAAAAAAAAAGTAGTTTATAATCCCCTAATGTGCTTAAATAAAGCCTTCAATAGTTTAAATTGTTATTAAACATCTTTTGGGATTATAATTTTATGGCTTTTTTTGCCTGATTAGATGATGAACGCGAAGATCATCAAATACTCATCATACAACAAACCAATTACGTCGTATAATCCCCAAAATGAGGTTTGAATCTCAACATTTTAAATGAAGCTGGATTTAAAGGACGCAGAGAACTCACAATGAGCAAACAAAACACTTGAAAAGAGAGCCCCCAAACTCACTTCTTCTAATTTTGAACCAAAAGGTACCATTACTATGAGAAAAACATAGTATGGGTTGAAGCAGAAGCTAATCCTGTTGCCACAATTAAATTTACACAGATCTGGTCGTAGGCAAGATGATTTTTTTTTTTCCCTTCCTCCAAGCTTTTCCCTTATTTTGCAATCCCTGCTGAGGGCTATACATTACAGTGAGAAGATCTGCTTGAAAAATGGTGAGATCTGATCCCAGAATGCTAAGTGATTCAAGAAATACTAAATAAAAAAAAAAAAAAAAGAGGGTCTGCAAAATGTTGCTGTGCTGCAGCACACCCTGAAATTATCCTTACGGCAACTTTCTGGAGCCCAGCTCCAGCATAGGACTGGTTTGCCCCAGTCCCTCCTCGAGACCCTGCCATGGCATTCGGTGTTCATCTGATGCCAAACCTCCATCATTTCTGGCTCAACTTTTATACTTTGGGGATGTCCTCACAGCTTCACCAAACTACTAGTAGCTTTTTTCTTTCCAAATAGTAACCGGACATTCCTTCCACTTCAAATTTATAGCAAAAATCCTAAAAATATATTTCCCAAACCTCAGAATTTACAGGCTGGTGTCATAATCTACCATCAAAAATTTCAACAGCTCCACAGCTATGTTTTGCCTAACTAACAGCCAAGCCGGGAAGCTCTTCCAACCCAAACATTTAATCAAATTAAGTCAGAACAGCAAATAGTTAAAAATAAATCCTGCAAGTCCTAAGTGTAAGTTTGATCACCACTTTTGCTATTGTTTTAGCTGATTTTTTTTTCCTTGTTATTATTCTAAGGGTAAGAGGAAAAAAAAGGGCAATTTGGATGATTTTATCCCCTGAAGTGTTTCCCAGCATACTGCCTGCATCTACAGAGGACAGCGCTTGCCTACCCTTTGGGCATCCGTCAACTCAGTTCTGCACATCAGTCAAAATAACAGGGGAGCTGCAGCGTGACACTGAGCAGGAACTATTGCCCACACACTTCAACAGCCAGAGAGGCTACGGCCTCGCTTTTGATTTTCGATAAAGAAAAAAAGGATTTCCTCCTAAGTGAGAAAAGAGGGGGCAAACCTTAGGAAATGAAGTCAATACACAGAGGAAAGACTTAATATTCTTGGAGATGGAACAACTGCATAGAAGGAATTAAACCAGCCTCTACACTTTTAGAATATTATATTACTCCAACATTTATTTTAAATCTTTCCAACCATTAATCATTCTTATGACAGACACAGCAATTACTGTCTATTTTGTTTAATTCCATGCCACTGATGTGTATTAATATTACAATTGTGAGGGGGAAAAAAAAAAAAAAATAAGGCCTTTGAAAAGGAGGGCTCCCACTAACACCCCAATTAGGAAGCACCAGCAGTGAAGGGGATGCTGGACTTCGTGTTTAATCGCCGCTCGTTTCTTCCCTGCCATTTTCTGGATGGGAAAGTGAAGGCAGGTTAAGTGCTGGGGTCAAAAGGGAGGCATTGCTGGCCCTGATGTGTCCCTTGCCTGAACAGAAACACCTCCCTGCCTCTCCTCACCTCTCGCTTTAGAGAACACCTTGTGTACACCCTAGGGAAGACCAAATTCACTAATAATAAATAAATAAATGATGTGCCATCTCTAGTTTCCTCAGCTGACCACTCCTCAGGGTGACCTCCCTCCCGCAGCAAGGAGCCCAGCCACCCTTAGAAATGAACTGGAGTCTTAATTCTTTCAGCCTCTCATCCCTCTACTTCTTGGCTCCGATCGCAGGCATGATTTGGGCCTGAGTTTTTTTTTTGCAGAGAGGACAGCACCCTAAGCAGCTTGTCAACACGTTAGATTGCTCTAGCACTAACTGCAGCGTTGGCTCTTCCTCATATTACCAATATGCTTGCCTGGAGGACATCCTCCTCCATGCACAAGACCCACTGCTCTTCGGGATGCACAAGTGCCCTGGTGCCTTCTCACCCCAGCTGAAACACCACTTGGAAGAGCCCACAAAGTTGTCCAGAAACATTTTAATTTGGGGAAACCGTGACCCCAGATACAGTCAATCTGAAAGGCCTGTCCCAAGGAGAAGGTCAGACTGGGTAAACCAATTCTGCTTTACTGAACTGATCAGACAAGCCTGGTGCTACCCTGATCCTGCCCTGCAATAAATCTGGTGTCCTTCACCCGGCTGGGCTGGATCTGCACAGGGGACAGTGGACTTTTAAAGCAAGCTTTAGCTCAGTGCTGAAGGTAGAAAAGTCAGCAGCTTCGTCGCATAGGTTCTAGGGGGGAGGTTCTTGCTGTATCTGAGCCTTCCAGAAGAAGACATCACCTTCCAAGCAGATGCCCAGGTTGTGTCTCCCAGGGGCAGCTCTGCAGCAAACTCCACAGACACTCTCATCTTCTCTTTTGCACATCGTTACTGCATAGCAGAAGAGTGGAAAGCCACTTGCACCCTACACCTAAACTGGACAAAACAGTGAGAGGGTCTGTTCTCTGGTCCCAAGACTCTGCGTGAAGCCAGCTACAGGGTCAGGTCAAGCCCACATAGCTAAATGCTCAAGAGAGGGTGGCCCCTGCCGCAAGGTCTTTTGCGAGTCACCCCTGGTATCTTCTGCCGTGCTCACAGGAATACTTTTGGAGGGTGGTAGCTGCCCTAGGCTATGAGCATGCTGGAGACTGCTCAAGCAATTTAATAGGATAGACTGTCACATTCCTCTGCCCAGGCCTGGGTGATGTCTAATTTACTAGCACAAACACAGCAACATGCCACTTCCAGGAAAAAAATACTAATAGTATTAACAATAGTAATGTATACTACGTTATTTGTCATGCCTCAGCTGGGAGCAATGGGGACTGACACACAGTTGCTCAGTGTCCCCTGGTGTGCCCTGTCCTGACTGCAAAGCTTCCAGGGCATCTCCTCAGACCAGACTCTAAACCTGCTGCGTGAGGCTGGTGGGAGCATCGCTGCTAGCACAGCATCCCTGGACCATTTTGGAGGCAGACGTCCTTAACCTCACATCTACCTGCAGAGACACACCAGGCCATCAGTTCTTCTTGGGCAAGGACCTAGAATCGGGCAGCCACCAAAACCAGGAGGGATCTCAGCCTTCGAGAGCCATATGCTGAACACACCAGGGACAGGGCTAAGGAGTTGGTAAAGCTGGGGCATGGCTGACGTAGGGTCTGCCAGAGAGAGAGATTAACTTGGAGATATCCGAGGCCCCTCTCCAGCCTCAGAGGAGGAGTCCTCAGAGGAACCTCCAGCACGAAGGTTCATTCATAGCAACCCAGGACTGCGTGGGGCCGGATTCCCTGCCTGATCCCTGTGCTGACAAGAGTCATGGCAGATATCTGGTTTCTTGGCTCAGTGGGGGATGGAGGGGCGACTTGCGTGAGCGCTTCCTCCAGTTTATGAGTATACCCTTGGCAGGGCTCCCACCGGGGCTGGGCAAGCTGGCCAGCTTCTGGTTTCATCCTGACCCTCACTACAGGGAGGGGAGAAAGTCAGCCCCTGGGATTAGAGGCAAGCTTCTGGTTTCACCCTGACCCTCACTACAGGGAGGGGAGAAAATCAGCCCCTGGGATTAGAGGCAAGAGCCGTTCTTCACTACCACCTGCAGACCCCGGGCACACCTTGACTGGCTTTTATCCTCCTGGCACAGAGAAGCTCAGACAGAAAACCTGGGGCTGAAGGCGCACATCCTCACCGTGGATGAGAACACAGTGACAGATCACCACAATTTGGTGAAAAAGGAGAATGGCATTAGAAACACTTCTCTAAATGCTAACATTAGAAGGTATGGTACACAATATAAAGCCTTGAAAGAAGCTCCAGCATCCAGCTTAACCCCACACACCTGTCCAGAGCTTCGATTTTTAATCCCAGGAATAAAAAAAAAATACAGGTAGCTGTGGCAACAGAAATAGCTGCACATCCCCCCACCTCTTTATAATGTTAAATACAGGGGTAACTTACACTCTGGGAATGAGAACGTCTCAAAGAGAAAAATCATACTTTGCTGTTAAACCAGATACATTCAGACCTTTCATCATGAAGCTTCTGATGATCTCTGACAAACATCTGAATAAGGTCTTTGTTTGCTTTTTGCTTTGTTTTTAAACTCCCCAATTATCTTCCACGGTTCTCCGGAGCACAGAACCAGTGGCTGAACGCTGCTCTCTGCTCCAAAGCAGCGATTCCCACATCAGCTAAGGGGAGCTGCAGCTGTGTGAGCAGCAGGGCAGGACAGGTCTCCGAGGTTATTAGTATAAGCTTAGTCACACTTTGTGGTGACATCCTGTTAACAACTGCGACTCGAACAAAAAAAAAAAGAAATAAAATAAAAACAACACACACAAAAAAACCCCAAAACCATAAAAACATATGCTCCGTGCTCTTCCCCTCGCATCTAACAAATGAGGTAACAACAACAACTCTGCTCGGAAAAGTTCCCTGAGCTGCCTGTCAGCAACATCATACGTATTTTTTGCTTTCTACGACTACTACAACTATGACATTTTCCATGTTTTATTTTGCATATGTGATCTAGAGTTCACTTACTGTTAGATGCTGGAACAGCCATGCCCTCATGATATTTGTGGCTACTTTGGGAAAGATGCCACGCTTTTTATGTCGCTTTTTGTCCTTATCTGGATCATCATCATCACCTGTGCTGGGGGAAGCTACACTGTTGTCCAAGCCGTCACCTGTAAATATAGTGAATCAAATTTTGACTTATGCTACCTTTATATACTTCAGCCGAAGCCTGGCTTTGGGTATAAACTGCATGAATATTTAAATGAGGTATAAATTCTTTAACACCGTAATTCACCAGGGGTTGAGGGGATGAGGGGGAAGAGACATGGGGAAAGGGAGGGTCTCAGGACTGTGTGTCGGCCCCGTTCTGGTTTATCTTGAAGGACAGTGCGGCCACTTCTGCCACTGTAACCCAAACCAAAAAGTGCTTTAAAAAAAAAATTAAATTTGCAAGCATCCAGCTTGCAAAAGTGGAAATGGTGGCTTTTCTTCATACTAGGTCACTTCCCAAAAAATTCATCCCAATCAGCTATTTGGGTTGAGATGGCAATGAGGAAAGTATTGATGGCATCCCATCCCCATGCCCGACCTGCTCTGGGATGTGAAAAATGGGGTGAATGCAGCTCTCTTGCAACATCATATTCTCTCCCCAAATTCAGAAATAACCAGAGGACTAGTACATTGCTTATGTAAAGACTTCTATAGACATTCAACTTGACTTTTTGATGGGAGGTGGGTAGCTAACTGGCCTCCCCTCTTCTCAGCCCCAGCCTAAGGAAATTCATACGGGAATAAGTAGGTACCAATTTGACATACGCCATAGGAATTAACACCCTACTTTGTGCCTGTGTGCCATATCCTTAATAGGTGTCCGCTCCCGTTAAAAACCAACTCATCCAGAATGAATTTCCTTAATGCAGAGAAGCTCTCAGATGGTTCTCATCACATTAGCAACATATCAACGGGAGGATGTAACTGCGTGCCACCCAACTTGGGTCTGGGCTGATGGGCAACCGGTCCAAAGAAAACAAAAGTTGCAGCACCCGGCCTGTTTGCATGCAATTTTTGTTTCAAACCGTGGAAGCAGCTTATAAACAAGTCCACAGAGCAAATCAATCTCTGCATTCTTTGTATGTGGGTTGAATGGTATATCCTGGCTTCCAAGAACAGTGTATTTGTAGCAACATGGAGTTGTGATGTTATTAGGCAAGTGTTTCTCACACCCCCAGGCAAGAATGATCAAGAAAATAATTTGAATTGGGTTGAATCAAAACTATGTCTGGTAGGAATGAAAATAAAAAATAAATTTAAAAAAATGTAGACTGTCAACATTATGATTTGTTAAACAGCTTTCAGCACAAAAAAAAAAAAAGTTATTTTTAGTGTTATATTTTTAGTACCTTACTGACCGTGGCAAATTTATAATTGTCCTTATGACTTGGCCTGTGTCTTTAACGAAATGGTAACCTTGGGTAGTTATAGAAACAAACAAGATCTTCATGAAGAAATCAGATATCCAACAAATTATTTGAAAGCCCAGTATGGAAAAAAGGGCTTTTATATAGAGAAGCAATTCACCATATAAAACAATAATTCATAAAAGAAATATAAGCAAAGGAAACAACTCAACAGCATTTAAAATTCCACAGGCTAATCCACTTTCTGTCTGCGAGAGGCAAACAAGGAAAAGTATTACGCATTCATTGATTAAAAATGAAAAGCTTCTAACCTAATGACACTGCCTTTCACCGCCTCCCTGCAATTGTCCACCCACCCTCTCGCCCCCACCTCATTTTTTAAAAAAATACACTCTCTCCTCATTTCAAACCCCCTTCAGATTAATTTAGCAGGCATCGCCTCATGCCTGACGGGAGGAGGACTCATTGATAATTTATGGAAATATCTACTATAATCCAAGGGAGATGACTGTTTTTTTTCCAGCTTTGTGCATCAATAGATAATCAAGGCCTTCAAGCAGCCTTAGCTTCCCATTACCTCGGGCAAGAGAATTCCTGAAAGCATGCCTCCAGGGCACCTGAATTATATCCTCCATTAGGGGAGGAAAAGCTTTCTGCATTCCACCTATAACACTCCCCAGAACCTTTCCTGTTTATTTCTGCTGTATGAAAGCAGAAGCATTAGGAACAGGATTTTTTAAGTGAAGACTTATGTAGATACAATGGAGAAACCTTTCAAGCGCGAGCCAGATCACCTCCTTCAATCCCTGGCGGTGACCTATCCCAAATAAAAGGTTTCTGTTACATCATTAGCTCAAGCCAAAAACAGCCTTGGCTTAATGCACAGTTTGTTCTTCCTACTGTTTTTAGGCAAATACTGCTACTTTACTCCCATCTGGGAGGGAAATTACACTGCTGGGCTGTAATCTAAGACAAGATTTTCATTGGAAGCAAATGCTTTCAATCCAGTGTAAATACTGGTGCATGTTCAGAAAAGCCTAAAACAATAAACCCTGGCCCCGTCCGACACAAGTTAGAGAAAGTGAAAGGCAGGGAGAGGATAAGAAAGCACTGGGCTATCCTAAGAGCAAATGCTTCACTAGACTTTCATAAATTGTTTAACCTCTTCCACTTCTTTTAAAATGGAAGATTGATCCCGTAAAGACTGAAACCACAGAGAGAAGTCTAAATGGTCAATTGTGGATTTTCGTATTTCCATCTACTTTGCAACTCGATACGCTCACCTCTGTGAGGTCTCCAGAGACCCACCCCCCTTGCCTTTTTTTTCTCCCCCTCTTTTCAAAGATCACTAAACAAACTTGAAGCACCACTGACCAGCCACACGGTAGCAGCTACGAACCGCATTTGTAAAATGTCAGCGGCGACTCCGTTCCTGAAGTTGACTTCTCCTGCCGCCAAATGAAGGCAAACTGAAAAGGTGGAAATAATCATAGAAATGATGCTAGTCCATAAACAAGCTTACAGCCTCATTAGTATAGCGGGAGGCTCCGCTGGGTGATTTATGCTTGTTTTGCTGATGCCATGAGGAAATGCCATAGGGCAACTTTAGCCAGCTGCTAATGGTTTCTGACAGCTTCTTAGCAACTAGTGCAAGCAACGCCGTGGCGTTTGCTAGTGACAGAAACCGAAAATGTCATATTATCTGCCCATGTGTCACAAAGTCCGTGTGGCAATTAACTAGTAGGCCAGTGACTGAGGGGCCAGAGGCTCTTCAAAATGGCCCGTGGCTATTCGGGGGGCAGAGCAGGCGCACCGCTTGCATTTACGCTGCACATATGCACAGCCATATGCATGATCTGCATTGCGCTCCCTCTGCCTCGGTTGCCAATGAGTTTGGTCCATGCAGATCCTTTGTCCGTGGAGAAACTCCGTCTTGCTTTCTCTTTAGGCACGGCGTGACATTATCAGAGGAACTGCAAGTAATCCATCTTGATATGATGGTTGGAAATGGCACTTTAATTGGCAATACCTGATTCTCTGGTTTTGCGCGCTGGATCCAAAGGTGCTAGCTGTTTTTCTGCTCGCTCGCAAATTAGTCTAAAAGGATTTAAGATCACTGAAGCAGACTCGTTGCCTGTCAAATTGCTGGGAGCGCAGCAACTCTGCACAGCAACTAGATGCTATTTAAAAAAAAAAAAAACCCGGAGCCTGTAAGGAGCAGGAGGAGAGCCCAGGCTCCGCACGCCTGTTCCCCAGCGAGCAAAACCAGGCGCTATATGTCAAACTGTCAAACCTTTCAGCGTGGCCGTTTGCCCTTTCAAATAATATTTAAGAATTGTTTTTACACAAATTTTTATAGGCCATGGTCTAGTGAAAGAGGCCAACCAACAAAGAAAGGAATTTGTACTACAATTCTTCTGTGGACGATTTCTTGCCAGACCTGGGCCGGTCCCCATGGAGCGAGGCAGGTGACCTGTGGCAGCTCCCCGGCTGTTGGGGAGCTCCGATTTCAAACGCCCTCAACTCCGACGTCCCAGAGTTGCCTATTTAAGCACACCCAGGCATTTAGGCCGCGCTATCTTGTTCCTTTCAAGAAAGGATAAAGCGGCATTTATCGTATTCAGCCCCGGTGAATGGGTCAGGCCGGCCGTGCCAGCGGGTGCTCCTCTCGCTGCATCCACCTCCCCACTGCTATCACCTCCTACAACTTCCCTTCCCCTCCCAATTCCCCCAAAAATCAGAGGCAGAAGCAGCAAAGGGCAGCCAGGTTTACAGCAGCTCCTCAAGAGCGTAATGCTGTCTTTGTCCTGGGTGATCCGTTATAAATCTTTGTTGGCAAAATAGGTGCTTCTGGAGAGCAACCTGGTACATGCACTGGCCTTCAGCAGCAATTCCTCCCTCGCCTCCACCCTGAACCGAAATGAAACGTCATTGCCCTGCAATGCTGGAAAGGCACAGTTAGGCAACTTCCAGTCACCCTGGTCCTAAATCCATCCTCAGGCCTCTGACATAGAAATTGCTCAGATAAGACATAAACAGTCCCAATACGAAGTCCAGGCCGTTTCAGAAAGCTTGGAAATTCAGATGTCCTAAAAACCCTGGCCCTTCGCTCGACCGAAAAAACCCATGCTTTCTTGCACGTGGCTTTTTAGACCAACGTCCTCAAATGATTTTAAGTGACTAGAAATCTCAATAGCAAAGTGCCAAATACACTTTTACTACAAGTATCTTCACCAGTTGCAACAGGTTATTTCTCACCGCACGTAGCCCTGTACCAGGATCAAATCTGTATTTGGAGCACAAATATTTTCATATCAAAGCAAAATGTACTATTCCTAAAACCTCTATCATGAGATCTGAGAGAGGTTTGGGGGTCTACTGTTCAATTTGCTAGGAGGGGGTGAGAAGAGGGCACCAGCTTTGCTCAGGTCCACCAAATCATGCGATGAACTCCACCTTCCAGGTTTTACAGCCCACCTCTAGATAAGCATCTAAATCCACCATTTTTAGGAGGTCATGGAAGAAAATATGAAAGAGAGGTACCCAGAAGTCCTGGGAAAGACCCAGAGCAACTTTTAGGTGTGCCCTGGATTGGACGACTTCATTAACATGGGACTAAATCAGTGTCCTCTAAAAGACTCAACACTCCCTAAGTCAAATTTATTTTTATGTTTCCAAATCTCTCCTGTTAAAAGCAACTTCTGCCTCCTGGTAGAACTTTATGGGTCACACTTACTTTTGCTTTAATAAGCTAATATAATTTGAACACCCACTGTGCTTGAACAAAAACTATTAACTTCTGTACTAGACTTGCAATGTTTTTGGTGCTGTGAACTGAAATATCTAACATGGTGCCCCAAAGTTTGGGGGCTTTTCAGTAGTGTGATTTCTAAAAAAATCAATAGTCATTTTTTTTTAAAGAATTTAGATACGAGTTCCTCAAATTCCTGCTTCTGCTAGCATGAGAATTCTACATTATATAAGCTAAATATTTAACTGCTCACTGCCCATCCACAGCTCTGTTGGTTCCTTTCTCTTCTCTCCAAGAACCCAAACCTCTTCAGTAACCTTTCCAAGTAAGTGGAAAGCAGGATTCATTAATAACTTTAGGTGACATAATGTACTAGAGAGATTTTAAGTGGCAAAACTACTTTCCTTAATCTTTCTCCAGTGCTCTGTGCTAATTTTTAGAGTAACTATTTTAATTTCAGTGCCTCTGCTTATGTTATCCCTTACACATCTCCAGTTTGCTGGATGCCCACACATCCACCATGTTGGATTTTGGTAGAGCAAAGTCAGGCCTACGTGTGAAATGTAATTTTCCTACAAGGTACAAAATTATGAACTCTCAAAAAGCAGGTCTAAGGATGCAACAAGTTTTCCTGTATAACAAGAGCAAGAGAGAAGGAATCTGCCACAACCTACTGTTCACAGGATGCAAAACAAGGATTCTCATTTCAGACCACCAGCCCAGCAGTGAATGGACTTGGGCAATCAAAGAAGAACATGAAGGTTTTGGGTTTGTTTTTATTTGTTTGTTTCTGACACAGCCAGCTCCAACTTGGCAAAGGAATGTGGTGAGCAAAAGTCATACTGAAATTACTCTGATGTGAGTCAGGGTGGCTAGTATTCATGTCCACAACCATACGAGGACAAGTTTCCTACTCAGAAATGATCATACCTCCTTACAGCGAGGTGGGGAAGGAGACAAGTTGAGCAGCACAGGGGGCTGAGTGCTCAGATATGCCAGGAGAGAACTGGAAGGCACTGGCATGGTCTGAGGATGCATGCCCAGCTGTAAGCCAAGTTGTTCTTATTTGTTGAGGAGAACTAGAAGTTTTGACAGGAAAAGGTTTGTGAGTTTAGAGGATTTCCCTACTCACGTGCATGTAGACATTGCATAGGTAACATCAACCCACTGTGACTGCTCTCAACCTGCCAATGCCCAAAGCAAGGCACATGAGCTGAGGATGGGGCTACCAGCAAAAAGGTACGCCAGAAAGCTTAAAGTAACTGTGCAATCTCTTTATGGGGGAAAAATATTTTCTAGTAGTTTGGATCCACAATTAGTAAGATGTGATGGAAGCACCCACTCCAGGAGTTCCTGAGATCAATGGCAATCATCTCAGCACGTTGAATGGCCTACAGAACAGCCCTAAAACCAATTTAAAACGATGATGTAGGTCTGCTTGTGAATTTGAAAAGTGGTATGGATGAGAGACCAATTTTTTTCTTATGCCTTAAGAAAAAAGCCCTCTCAAATATACTTAATAAAAAGTTAATGACGAACAGCAAGGTTGAAAATGAGCATTAGGAAGGAACAAATACCGTGTGTTTGGGTTTGCACGCGTCTCTTAAGGAGATGCGATGCGTGTTTCATGCAAGGATTCAGACCATGACACAAACAGTAGGAGGTTGTCAGTCACAGATAGTATCCATATTTACAAGATACTAAAGGAAACAGTTGCAAAAATATCCTACACAAATATTCATAGATGAGTAGCCTGGACAAGTATAAATTACACTCTGGCATTTGACAAATTTTCAAAGTTTTTTCCTTGAATCATTGTACTTTGTTCTTTAGAGACAGGAGCACCTTTTTCTAGTAACTCAGTCTTCCTTTTTGACTTGAATTCCCTTCAGGCAAGCAACAAGCAAATTAGCTGTCTACGCAAAGAGTAAAAACAGCATTGATGAATAGGGGGGAAAACCCCACAGAATTCACTCATTTTCATTTGTTCAGTAGCTTTTAACTGCTGAAACAAAGGAAACCTCTTCTTCTGCACAACTTGGCGTTTCTTAATGGGGTTCAGAAAACTCCGCTATTACAGGTAAGTTGTGCCGTATTTCTGGAGCCATGCATCTATGCGCTGAATGAAATACCAAAAAGAAAGCAATTCATTGTATGGGAAGCAAACAACTTTCTGCTGCCAGCAACAGAAGTTTACTTTGAGCAGTTGGAAGCAAATACCCTCCAGAAAAGTATCTGGTTAAACAGAAAAACATCCTGCTTTAACCAAGAATGGTAAAAAGCTTTTTTCCAAACCTAAAAGCCAGCAGGATGACCCTACCACTTCTTGGGAAAAGCTGTTTTACAGTCATTCTCTCATTTTGTTCAAACATAGGTCTTTTTTTGAAGCCTATTCTCTCCAACCTCAGCTGGAGAACTAGCTCTCCCAGCTAGGGGTCCCACCAGCTGCATTCTCCATGAGAAGTCAACCGCATACGGCTGAGGCACAGGAAAATCCACTGTTGGATTCGGTTGGTCTTACTCCCTTGCAAAGCAGGAGCACAAGCTGCAGCAGGAGGAGCACAGGACTGCTCTGCCATGGGGGAAATACACCCAACTAATACCCCAAATGGCCACGAGGTCAACTTCTGTAAATCTCTATAGCTCCTTAAACAACCAGCTCTATCTTTGTGTTTATCCAGCTCCTAAGACACTTGACTCTTGGACTGAGCACAAGCAGCTATAAGAGGCTCAAAGCAAAGATCAGAGGCATATTACATATAAACTACGGGACGCATTATCTGTAGAAACATTTATTACAGTGGAGCATTTAAGTAAGCTTCCTTCCCTAAACACAACTAAATTGCCCTGGGCCCTGCCTGCATGCCTGCTCCAGAGGAGATGATGCTGTAGATTTCATGTTGTAGAAGACAAAATAAGAGACAAAACCTTGACACTGTCCAAAACGTTCAAAATTAGGTTCTTCTATTGAAAAAAAAAGTTTTTTAAAAAAATTGTCATTGGGCAAGACAAACCAAAATGATTGGGATAGTTGACCCAAACGAAAGCATTTTATCATGGGCCAATTCAAGACCAACTGGTGCTGGCCCAAACTGCAGTGTGCCCTGCAGGAACTGTAGTTCAGATGCTGTTTGCCCCAAATCCTCTTTTGCAGGGCTGGATTTCATATGTCACAGGAGTCATACAACCATAATGAACAGGAGAGAAATAGTCTAGCTGTGGCTCAGGCAAGTCAGGATTCATGACCTACCAAGTGCACATGAGATATTTCCAACTGGAAATTCCCATGTCATTTGTGTCAACTGAAAAAGTTCTTGCCGATATGCAGTGTATTCTCCTCCTCTCCTGTCAATGCATTTTAAAGTAGTATCAAATCCAATAAATTATTATTTTCCCTGTCCCTAGTCCACCTGACTATGAAACACCCGACAAGGAAAACCAAGATACTATTGAAAGAAAACTAACATTAAACTTCACTTTGCATGCCCTGGCAGTATCACATACTCTATATCCCCACATACAGTCATCACTCAAAGGCAGAATTGAAAGCGATGAGAATAAAATGCACCCATCTCATCTACATTTCCTCTTTTGACAGTAACGACATCTCAGTTTCCATTGCCGATGCTTAAAAGTACATCCATAATCTCACACAACCTTATAAAGATCCACTTGCTGCAGCCATTACTCCAGCAAATCACAGCCACTAAACTCACTTGACTGGGCAGTTAGGGAAAAGACATCTGGCTTTGAACTTAAGGTACAAATCAATTATTTCTTTGTACTTAAAACAAGAGGAAGACAATTTTGATTTGTTATGGAGGGTTATTCCAAAAACTCTTCTGAGGCAGCCTGGTGGTTCCCAATGCAGGATCCTGTAACTCACAGCTATGGAAAGGAGGGTGGAAAACATGGCTGTTTCCACAAAGTGTCTTTGAGGTCTGAGGGAAATCAGATTCCTGTGTGGTGGCCTAAAATACTGGGCAGAATGACAGGGACATGGGAATCTTCCAGCGCCCGGGCTTCACGTGAACAGGGCATGAGTTGGACCCAAAACACTTCTCTTTTCTAAACAAATGTACCTAAAGGAGGCCTACAGGAAAGATGAGGAGAAGCTCTTCAGTAGGGCCTGTTGTGACAGGATGAGGGGTAATGGTTTAAAATAGAGGGAGGTAGATTCAGACTGGACACTAGTAAAAAATTTTTACAATAAGGCTGGTGGAACTCTGGAACAGGTTGCCCAGAGAGGTGCTGGATGCCCCATCCCTGGAAACATTCAAGGCCAGGACTTGGACAGGACTCTTAGCAACCTGATCTGGTTGGAGATGTCCCTGCTCCTTGCAGAGAGGTTGGACTAGATGACCTTTGAAGATCCCTTCCAACCCTAACTATTCTATGATTCTATAAATATTCACAGTCGTGACTGAATGGACAGCATTTGGACTGCACCGTGACTTTCCTCCCCTCACCCTGCCCTAGCGCTGCCTTGGATGCTCAGAAGGAGCCTGCTTCGCTCTCCAAAGACAAAACCTTATGCTAGCATGTTTGTAATCAGCTCAGGAGAAAACACCTTAATTACAAAATAAGCAACCCTCTGACAGACCTTTTAAGGGCAGGGCGCAGACAGAATTAATCATGTTGTTCTCATGCTGTCCCCACTGCTCCTTGCTGCCTAGTGCCCTAAATACACCACTCTCCTTCTTCCAGCAAAAGCCAGTCGCTCTGAAGGGCCCCTGACAATAGTGGGAGGCTGCTCCTCAGGAGGGAGGTGCAGAAGCCAAAAGGAGATAAGTAGATTTGACAGAGCCAAGCTCACAGAAAATTTTCTTCCACTTGACTGTCCCCCTCCAACACAAAAGGCAAAGCTGCTCTGATGAGGTGGCGCTTAAAAAAAGGCCACAATGGGAAAAACAAACCTGAAGTCAGCCTTTAGAGCAAAGGCGCAGTGGTGGCGGCCAGTGGGCAGGCAGGCCGCTGCCGCTCGCACAGCTCCCGCTGCCTGCCACTCAGCATGGTGAGCAGGAGAGGGATGCTCTCATAAGTCATCTTCCACCGCCTTTCCTGCAGCTGACATGGGCAGCACCTGGTAGAGCGCAGTGCTAGAGATCGACGGCACCCATGGGTGCCATTCTGCTCCAAACGAAGCACAACCACCAGAGGTAGCCAGCCCAAACTTTGCTCAGGCTCATCTACACAAACTGGGGTTGGAAAGCCCCAATTTGGGTAGGGCGCAAAGGCACACAGGCACTGACAGCCCCTTCAGACACTTCAATCCTACTAGCACGTCCCCTTCGGCTCCAGCTTAATGTATTATTGTCACTGCTATGTTTTGGTTTTTGGTTTCCTACAACTTTCTATCACAGCTTCTGGCATATTGCTTTTTGGTTTACAGTGCAGTTATAGGTTAGGGTGTGTTTTTTTCCAAATTAAAATAAACAAACAAGCAACAAATCCAAATGCAAATCGTCCAGGAACAAACAGATATCCAACACATGCAGTGATGGCGAAACCAAAGTCACATCAACGCTAAACACTTAAAAACTTCCCCTGAATATCACCTACAGGTGCATATCTTCCATCACTACATATTCCTAGACATCAGCTACCCAGGATTACCTTGAATAGGCAAACTGATGGGAGGAAAGGGAAAAACTTCTGGTGCACTCCAGAATTTGAGTATTATTTATGTCACTACATCTAGTGGAATTAACTTTGGGAAACCACTGCGAGAGGGATGAAGGATAGGAAGAAGGTAACTCGGCCATTTCCAGTTCATCTCTTTTGACTCCATTCCTTTGCAGTAAGAGTGCTTAACCAAAATCCTACAGAAAGCTCAAAGCAAAGCTGGGTCACAGCAAAAAGCTATAAGCCACACAGTGTCTTTAAAAAAAAAAAAAAAAAAAAAAAAAAAAAAGACACAAATCCAAATATACTTCAAAAAGCAAGTCAAAAAGATTTCTGGTGTTTCTTTTTCAATTCCCACCATTTGTTATTATCTCTAGTAGCAACTGTAGTAGAAGTGGACAGAAAGAAAAAAAAAATCACATATTTTTAGTAATGTGATGTACTCTAGATGACATGAATGAGTAACCAAGGAAGTTAAACAAAACCTCAGGTTCTGGCAGGCTGAAAACCACAGGCATCAGCTTCCCCAAGGCAGGTAGAGACCACGTGGAAGAATAATTTTGCTTTTCTGCTGAAGCAACCTCATCCTTGTTGAAAGGGCTGAGAACCTCGTCTTGCTCCTTCCACCCACTGGTGATGGAAAAAGACTTTCATCTGTCCAGCTCACCACTTGATCTGTCTCCTCCTGCGGCAGCCTGGCAGTGCCCATGAAATCACCAGCTTCACCTTCGAAACGTCTCTGTCAAATATCCCGTTGCTCAGATGGTACCCTCTCAGCTGAGGTTACTAAGAAATATATTTTTACCATGTACCCCTCTTCCCAACTTCCAAGACATGCTTCTTGACTGATGTGCGAGGATGCACCATGCACAGGGAGACAGCCAGCACTGCTCCTGGTCAAACACCAGCAACATCTCTGTGCCACTCCTGCACGTGCAGTATCAACTAGAAGGGTTTTATAGGCACTGGTTGCCATGCTAAGGAAAAAAAACCCTACTTTTCTAGCATCCTGTAAATGCTGGGAAAAGAGAAGAATAGGAAGGAAATGGAAGGAGCAACCTGGAAAGGAGAAGGGAAAAACAGGAGGCGTTGGCTCAAAGGGGAGAGTTGACCACACTCTTAGCTCTGCCTTCATCTATAGAAAATGTTGGCTTTTATAAATCTCGGAAAAAATGTGGTGTGTAAGCTAAGTCAGCCCCTAGGCAGATTTAACTTGGGTGACCTGAACTTACTTTGCAGATCACCATAGGTCTCCCTGACCTTGGCAGTGACACAAGGATCATATTTTCTCATGGCTGAATTACTCTGGAATAATTCTGCCAATGTATTAGGCATAAATAGCCTTTTATTCAGCATTGGGCAAATATGTTCGTTCTTTCTGCCTCTTGCCTCCCCAGACAAAATCTATTTATTGGGATAAGGAGAACCCCACCCTTCATTAAGGTCTGGGTACACATCTTGAGGGCCAGACAGAAGCTTGGCTGCTTCATGCTCATGGCAATGTATTTTCAGACATTGCCTTCAGCAAGATGCATTCTGGAGTTAACTGGTAAGATTTGTTGCTTTTGGTCAGCCTGCGTCTTTGAAGATGAATACACAAGTATCTTCAGGCACAAAGGAGGGCGAATATATAGACTGACAGTGGGAAGGTTCAGCTTTGATTGTCAAAACAGAAAACACAATCCTTGCTGTACATCTACGTGTAAGTGAGGAGCAACTCCATTACAACCAGCCAACTTGCACTGTGATAAGCAAAAAAAAAAAAAAAAAAAAATCCCATCTCAGTCTTACAGAAAATTGACCAGTTTGGAAGGAACAGGTAAACAGTGTGTTCTTGGACAAGATTCAGCACAATTTGGATGATGCAGACCTTTCCGTTCAAGAGCTGCACTGGTTTTTGCGTCTGGTCACTTGAGGTCATGTCGCAGAGCTTTGAGGCTCTGCAGAAGCCCTGCGCGCTTCCTCCTCATGACGGAGGTGGCTAAAGCGGCTATTAAAATCAGTTGTTTTTCTGATGCCACCTGATTCTTAATTGCTAAAGAAATGGGGACTGAAACCACAGAAAGGGCTTTCTGGCACTGGCTAAGGAAGTATCAGTTTTTGAGGTCAGAATAACATCCCTTAAAAATATGAATCAGAGTGGTCCTTTCATGCTGCATCTTGATAAAGGCAGGCAAAACATTAGCAGATTATCTTGGTGAAGACCAGGAGAGCTTTGTAATATATATACAGACACACACTCAGACGTGCATAAAAAGGAAAGAAAACACTTGCAAACCCATATTCAAATTATCTTGTGACAGTCAAATAATCCTAGGAAATAGAGTTTTCACCGTCACTCTGAATGAGAGTCTCTTCTAATAAACTCATCGCATCTTGAGCTGAATGGAAACACAATTTTCCAACTGTTTGTGAATTGCTTGCCTCATCCATACACAACTTTTGCTGTATGGCTGACCCCTTACAACCTGGAGGCAAGTGTCTCAGTCTAAGACTGGGTCACCAAGGCTTCTCAGGCAGAATAAGAAGTCTCCAGTCACACACTTGCACTTTTTCCCATCGCAGTCTCGGAGCAATAATCACCGGTGCCAACACTGGCGATTCTCTTGAGACTGGAAAATGCTTTCACAAATATCTGCCAATTATCTGAACAGTCACCAACAATGCCAGCCTCTGAACCATTGCTAATCACGCTGCCGGTTTCTATGCAAAGCAACTTTGAGTTTGGTCATTTATTTTAACTGCCTGACCAGCTTCACCTGCAATTTGTGGCTTAGGTGGATGAGAAGGGAAGACAGATATTTTCTTCTATCATCACCAGTTGAAATACAACATTCAGCTAAAAAGCATTATTACTTACACGTTATTTAATGGCTTCTATGGAAAAGACTTTGACACAACAACCATATCAGCAATGGATATGATCTCAGCAGTGACTTGAACAAGGAAAAATAGGCTTGGAGAGGGCAATAGGCTCATGCCTGTAAGACCACACAGAAGCTCTCCCGTATGGTCACCTCTCAGCAGCCCAGGAGGCTTTCTGCACACCCGAGGTTGCACAGGAACCTCTCACAAAAGCAGACAAAGAGAGGCTTAGGACGGTGGGTGCTGTACATGTTGGCTCAAAGACGAAACCAGTTTCTATGCCTTATGGCAGAGAGAGAGATGTAAATAAAGAGGTTGAAGTCTCAAAGCAGTCAACAAACACACAGGAAAGCCCAACCTTCCAATGCACTGCTGGGATCTGTGCCGGTTATGACTCCTGTGGGGAAAGCAGAACAGCTCGCGAGGAAACATCCACCCTGGAAGCACCTCACTCAGCTCCCTTCCCTGGGTTTACCCTGGAGAGCCATCCCTCAAGATCCCAGATAAGGCGTGCTGACAAGGTGCTGAATGAAAGTCTGTGCTGCTGCTGCCAGTACCCTGCCCTCCCTCTGGGCCTGTGAACCTCCAGCACTGGAAACCCAGCACCATCCCCAGCCTTTGCACTCACGGCTTCCCAAGGAAGGAAGCCCTGAATTTAACTTTCTTAGGGCACAGCGCAGTCATTGCACAATGCAGAGATATTTTTTCAGGACAGCATCCAAGTGGACTTGCTCATTTTTGCTAGGAAGGTAAGAGTTTGATATACTCCGCCTCATCTGCTAGTGGGGATTGCTACAAATATGACTACAAAACGAAGCAGACAAATGAGCCTTTTTGAATGCATATTAGTGGGTTTAAATGGACTGTATGTGCATCTTGTTAGTTTGGAGTGGAAGAAGATTTAACTCTGGTTTTACATTTAAAAGCAGACAAGGAAGGTACATGGAGAGAAGTCCCAGCAGCTGCCATGCCAGCAGACAAAGGACCTGGCGCCCAAATAGCACAACAAAGCGAAGCCCCGAGTTGTTTGAACGTGGCCATTCCTACATCAACTCAGCAACAGATTTCATTTCAAGGCTTCGCTCACAGAGCCTTTCATCTCATGAAGGACCCCAACGGTGTTCAGTTGAAAGCTGAGCAAAGTGTTGCTACCAAGTTTCACAAGCCTGTCCATCACGTTTTATATTTAAGTCCCCAGCTCCCAGAGTCATGCAAAAGCCTTCCACCAAAACCACACACACACTGATAAAGCAAGGAACTTCCCGATGGCAGAGCAAGCTTGGAACCTGGCCTCCCAAGAGCGAGGCATGGGAATACAGACACTGTTTCCCCCATGAATAATATTTTTTTAAATGTATTTCTTTTTCTCTCTATGTCAAGATTTTTAAACACTTCAGATTACAGATATTGGTCAGCAAAGGCAACAGGTTTCATGAGATGCTCAGGCCAGCGTGCTCGGGAGCTGCAGAGGACACAGCCTCACGCACACATGCAGCGTCCAAGCCCACTCTCTGCGTCTTCAGCAGAACAAAACACTTTATTCTGCTTCACCATGCAGAGCAAACATTTCCTTCCTAAAGAAACATCAAGTTTTAGCACAGATTCATCCCTCCTTACTCTGAGCATTTAAGTCAGACTGCCAAGCTGAGCATCTGAGCGAGGTGATTAGTCCTCCCCGAGTCCCTCCACAGTCAATGGAGAGAAACAGAAACTCTCCGGAGGGAAATTCAGGATTGAGATGACTACAGGAATATGCACACTATTAGCTTTGAATACTGCACAGAACCATAAAAACTTACAAGCAGCAAGGCTATCGCAAGGAAATGATGGCTAAAGAGGGCTGAATATGCTCTTCTCTGTTTCTAAACAAGATCTGGACTTCAGGGCCCCTTCTAAAATTACTCAGGGTGGGAAAGGCAGAATTTAGCTCCCATCCATCACCTTATCATGAGAATACAACCTCACGCTTCCTGCCACTGAGAATCTGGGAAAATGCAAAATTCTACCTCTTATCATCAAATCAGAATTAATTTCTTCTTCCTATTTTGCCTTACTTGAGGAAAAAAAAAAAAAGCCCTCCTTGATAGATAGCTAAATTTATGTCTTACCAAACTGAATGTAAATGCAAGGAACAGGAAGCT
Source organism: Ardeotis arabs (assembly GCA_011801015.1). Lineage (NCBI taxonomy): Eukaryota > Metazoa > Chordata > Aves > Otidiformes > Otididae > Ardeotis > Ardeotis arabs. The sequence goes on from JAAGAY010138765.1 coordinate 33,284, forward strand.
TTTACTTGGAAACTGGAATTTCAAGCACTCCGTGGCAAACAATGAACTGGAGAGATAAAGATGCAATGGCAATGGCAGGGGACAGACCTGCCAAGCTTCCTGCTCATGCTGACTCAAGAGCATGTGTCCTACCATGATATGGACTGGCCACACGGCTTGCTTTTATTTTGGTAATTGGTATTTGTTCCTGTGAAAACCCCTATAAAAACAAGTCGGAAGACCGGACAATAGTAGACTCACCATCTCTTATAGCCAGATCTTTTACTTAACACTTTAGCAAAAGATGTAATCAGCAGATCTTTGTCCATTTATACAATTCTCTCTGCTGCAACAAGGATTGTATTACGCTCTCCAGCACCCGCCAGATCAGAGCGTCCAGCCTGGCCCATCACTTCAAGAGATTGATCTGATACTTGAAAGCACATTTGCTATTATCTACTCTGGCCCTTTGGAAATGACCCTACACAGATACGGGGGGCAGGCAAATATTGTTGCTCTTTTATTATTCCTGCCGTTCCCTCGCTTGTAATATCTGAGAAGTTCCCAGGTCAATGGGATTACTTTATCTTCCTCCCCTTTCCTTTATCTCCTCCCTCACCCCACAGGTATCCGTGTCCAAATGGGACTCTTCAGCAGGGGGTTTGCTTGACCCGGGTCGCTCGGAGGTCAAGCTTTTCACCACTTGCTAATGCAAAGCTTCCCCCCAGCCCTCCGCCACCCAGGGGTCCAGGGCACCCCCTCCCCATGCACCCCTCTCCTGGCCGCGGATGCAGATGAAGAAGGCAAACGCTCCTCGGTAAAGCTACAGAAGCAAAATCCTCCCCATATGGGAACTGGAACATGTTTTGTGGTTTTAAATAAACAAAGCAAAAGGAGAAGCTCCTGAAAAATCAGCTCAGCAGAGACTTTATTCCTGCACTAAACTTGAAGGATGGGAGGCTTAACTAGTTAGGAGCAACTTGGACTGACTGTATTTTTGCCTACCAGAATGAAGATCGATTTTTATTTAGATTGATTTTAAGATTTACATGTGAGAAATTGATACAATTGGATCAAATATATACTAAAACAAATTGTTGACTCCCATGAAAGCCAATAAAACCAAAACAAATTTCACAGATCTCATCTGCCAGCATTTGAGATTTGTTTTATTTCATTATTTTGTATACATTTACGGAGCAGAAATTTGCTTAACTCTTTTCCACTTTTCTTTTACCAAAACAATAAGACTCTCTGCAGAATATTTTGTACTTGGATATTATCACCAGGATAGCATATGGCAAACTAGCAGCAAGCAGTTTATCTTCATCCTCTTTATAAGCTAAAATTAGCACAATGCTTCTGCAACAGCATATGATGTATTCAGACCAGTGCGATATACCTAACACAACTTCAGAGCCATCCCTGGCTAACCTCCAGTATTCAAATAAATTGATTATTAATTTTAATTCAGTATTAATATGTTTAGTATCAAGTTGGCATTTATCAACTTGAGACGCACTTTTAAGCTTAATGCTGCCGTTGCACCTACATCAACAGCAACAGTAAATAAAATGTGTATTAATGACACACAGAACTGCAATTAATTTGTCTGAGACAATTCTAATTTATATTAAAACATTATATATGGAAAGCCATGCTGCAAAATTGCATATTTGTGCATACTCCGCTTTTTGGTGACATGATCCAATTAATGGCGGTGGAGGGCTGATACACCCATGTTAAGACTAACACGCTCCTCCTGCTGCAGCTGGCATTCCTGCAGGCTGTTAGCTGGTTACTTTACCAGGATTTAATTCAGCCAAGTTACTAACTTTATTGGGATTAAATTAAACCAAGTTACCAGCTTGACATTTCCTGACGAAGTGGCTATGCCAGCCCTCTCTGCTCGCCAGTCTGCCGTTCAACCCGGTAAATTACGGCCACCTCAGGGGTTTTTTAGTTGGATTAAATCTGCGGTGAGACACTAATGTGAACTAGCTGATTTGTTTCTTGCAACTGTAATGCCAAGGAACTTAGCACACAATGGTCTTTCTAAAGGAAATACGAAAGGTCCTGAAAAAGCCCTGTACTTCACAAGAGTGGTCTTTTTTTCTTGCCAGGTTCACAGAACAAAAATGTGTATTAGTGGGAGGAAGCCACACCCAGGCACGTATATGACTGAACACACACACAAACTATAAATATTTATATACTGACATCCAAAGATTTTGTGGCTCAGCCTGCTCAACAACTGACAAATCATCCCCCTGCTTTACCTACAGCCCATCACAAAATGATAATATGGGACCAACTCTCCCTGATAGTTCTACTGAAATAATATCACCACGATTCTTGCTTTTACACAGCCAGCCTCACGCAGAATTTCCATAGGTTATTCCAGACAGACACAGAAAAAAAGAACACAGGCAGAATGCTGCACCAAAGCCTCTCCTAGGGCATCCTTGTTGCCACAGTCAGGGACGGGAGAAGACAAATAGGAGATGCTTTATTTAGCAGGGAAGGGAGGAGGAGTATGGCACGAGCATTACGTTTCAACCCCACTTTGTTGCCTCTTTTCCACCCCCTCCAATTCGCCTGTGTCTTATCCCCTGACTCTTTAGCACGAGGCTGCTAAGCTCTGATGTTATGGTGCCCTGAAAGAAATTTAAACACAGTTTTAAATTATGACACTTTACTTCAAGCAGTTCAGTTAATACTGACCACATGATCTCTTTCCCCTGCTTGATGAAGGCAGTCGACGCAGACGTGCATGTGCTGTAACCCAGAGCCCCAGGCAAGAGAATTATAGAGTCTTTAAGGCTGGAAGAGATCTCCAAGATCATCAAGTCCAACTACCAACCTAACACCACCATGCCTACTAAACCATGTCCTGACCATGGTGGGCTTTCTCCCTCAGTGCTCTGCCAGGGATGGAGGAGGTCCTCTGGGCACGGCAATGAGAGCAACAAAAGGTTCTCCACCCTACAAGCCTTGCTTCCATGACCTTCACTTGCTGACCAGACAGAGCTAAGATATGCCTTCTTCTAAAGTCCATTAGGACATTACAGACTCCAGAATATTTTTAGCATGCACCCATGTGACGCTAACTGCTATTCAGAGAGCTGAGGGAAGATATAAGAACCAGTGAGGTTACGTCCACCACCTTTAGCTCTTTTCTGAAGACGTAACTGGTGCCTCCTAGTAGGTCTTCTCCCGCCCTTCTGCAAAAGATGGATTTACAGCTCTGAGATGACATACAGTATCAGGGTTGCAAGGGCCACTGCTCTCCTGTGGCACACGATCAGCCATGGAAAAACAAAGTTGAAAAGGCCGTCCCTACTATAGTTTTATTTACTTATATGATGGTTCTTCTTTCTGACACCTCCACATTATGCTTCTGCAAAGAGCAACCACAAAAAACTGCCTGCAAACTCTGTGTGAGATTTTTCAACACTCATGAGGAATAAAATAAAAAAATAAAATATATAAATATACACATATATATCATCCGTGCCTATCAGATGCCAGAGATACCACCTGGTGATGAGGAAGTTCCCAAGCCACAAAGTGCTGGAGGGTGGCAGAGGGCTCTGGGGAGACAGCGCTTTGCCCTGATGTGACACTGCTCCCACAGCACCTCACGGGCCCGGCCAGGCTCTCCCGTGTCCTTTCCCACTTCTTGAGCCCTACCAGCCAAAACTCAAGTGTGCCAAAGGCAAGATGCAAAGGCTACACGGAGGAGGCCTTATGGCTAAAGAGACAAGCCAGAGAGCGAGAAGGTTTTACCAACGACACCCTCATTCAAAGACCTGCCATAGCAACATCAGGATTTGCTCAGTCACAGTCCTGTGATCCTGTACCAGCTTGGGGAGATGAGACATTGGGCCTCTCCCTCTGATATTTCGCATGGCACCGACTACTGGGTCACCAGGCCAGTGAGAAGCAGTCCCCGATGGATTATGCGGTGACAGATGGCTCCACCGCAAGCTGCAGGGGCTGCCCCGATCACCCAGAGAAGGTCCCCATCTCATTCATGAATTTAAGTAAAAAAATTAAAAAAAAAAAGCCCATGTGCATCAGTGTGCTTAGAAAACACGATGTCAGCATCTTACTGCGTTGATCCTATTAATTAATCCCTTAAAGAATGCCCCCTCACCCACAAACATATAATATAATGCCGGCTTAATCTTACCTAAAAAAAAATACAATGCAATAAGATTACTAGTCTGACTCTGCTAACTGTTACAGCACCGCTTAATCCTGTATTTCAGTGCTTTAACAAGCTCCTACAGTACTGTGCGGAGTTTATCAGAGCAGTTGCCGAGACAAGAAGGACTTATGTTTTAACCAATATAATTCCACAGTCTTTCGTGCTCTTTTCACATTATTTTTATACAATGACTTTCATCCAGGAAGATCTCAAAGCCTATTGCCTGTTTCTCTTTCTATCGAAGTCTTTCTTTCAGGTTTAATATTGGAGCAGGATTAGAAATTAGAAAGAAATTATGTATTTTTATATATAAGCTGGGGGTATTGCAGCAAGTTCTGCTGTGGCAGGATCCCCCGAATGCAGCTGGGATGGGTGACACTGAGCTGGCCCCCTCCTCCCAAAAAACTACAAAGGAATCCACCTGGGAATCTGCCCAAAAAAGCAGGTGCAAGCAAGACCTACTAAAGTATCATCCCTTCCATCCCTGAAATAACTTTCTCTTCGTTCCCAGGCCGCCCTCCCACCGGCACGGCCCCGCTCTGGCAACACGTGCCCACAGCCAAGCATCTCCCGATCTTTGCTGGTTATGGGGTTATAGACATATTAAGCTTCCCATGGAATAGAAGAAGCAGAAAGCTCTGCTCCCTCCCTGTAATTACCAAATCACTCCGAAAATGAGGAAGAATTGAGAATCCTCATTATAGCACATCATAAAACACGGCGATGTCTCACGCTCGCTATATGTTATTGGTGTAGTCTCCCAACAAAACTTTACAAAGAGTGCAGGAATTCATGTTTGCAGAGATATTAAAGTCATAAAAGGGGAAATTTGTATTTTATTTTCCCACAGCCTAAATGAAGGTGAACCAAGCAAATTTGGCAAAGAGCGCTAGTCAGATGTCATTTCCCACAGCAGCGTGGTATTTTCCTCTGGGAATAAAACATTTTCCTTCAACTACTGTTTATAACTCTTATCAGTTCAACAGCAATAGAGCCATCAAGTCCAATATCTCGTGGAAAAAAGTCAAGGTCAACAAGTACTTGCATTTTCGTTTATCTTTAGCTGCAATTGCTACTGACATTCAATTGGGTAATAAACATGAGGACTGTCAAATGCTCTCAGCAAACAGGTGATCCAAAAGCTATCAGAGAGAAAGAGGTTACTGCCAGGTAATCAAACAATTCTGTTGCAACAATTATGATTTGAGTGCATTCATTTACAGAAGCAATCACCTGTCAAATTTGAATGAACGGCATCAAACCATTCCCACCACCAGGGTAATAAGGGTGAGAAAATGCAAACTATGTCTACTTTCTTCCCAACAAAAGCATGCTGGCATTAGCAAGAGCCATCCAAAAAAAAAGATAAATTTAAAAATCCAGTATCTTATTTCCTGAATTGAATTTTTAAAAATTAATTTAACATAAAAATTAGAGGAGATCAGTCCAAGTAGCTTGATCTCGTGTCAGTCTCTCCCAGGAGCAGTAATGGGTGGTTAGGAACACCGTATAGCAAGGAGGGGTACACAGAAGGGTTGTGCCACGGCTCTGACAATCAGCACTTGGGCAGCTTCCTGAGCCAGCGGTTGCATCTGGACCAGGGTTTTAAATAGCTACAGAAGGACCTATTTTTCCACGAATTGGTCTAATCTCTTTTCGTCCCCTGCTGACCTCCACAGCACACTGTAGCAATAAATTTAACCCAACACGTAAACCATTTTTGTTTGTTTTAAACCTGCTAACGCTCTGGAAAGCTTCTGTGCCATAAGCACCCACCCCTAGTTCTTGCGTTATGGGACAAGCATCCACTTTCTCCATACACAACTCATTATTTTAAAGACTTGTCTTCCAACCTTACTCGTGTTTCGTTTTTTTCCCCTCCCAGCATTTCACGCAAGAGGCAGGAAAATGGTTTACGCCAAGCGGCTTGATGGCACATCCTGTTGCATCACTAATCCAGAAACATTGCATGTTTACGGGTTTATACTCATTGCGATAAAATGTTTCTCAAAAGCGGAGGCCATCTCAGGAACTTGGCTTTGCTTCTTTAACTTCCAATTTAAAGAGGTTAATGGTGCACACTTGCAAGTCACACTCTGCCTGCATCAGATAGCAGAAGACTCAGCTGAAGCCACCAACACCTGGAGAAGCAAATGGGAAAAGGGCTGACGCCTTCACAATGGAAAGCATATGGGCCATATAGGAAGCTCATTGGCTCCAATGAGCCACTGCAAGCTAAAGGAGGACACTCAGAATGCATAGGGGAAAAAAAAAAACAAACAATAAAGCAACAATTTTTCTAAATCAAATTGTATCAGTGATCTTCAAAACACAAGACTCGGGTACTGCTAAAAAGGAGTATCTTGGACACTGAAAACTTCTAACCTTTTTCTACAACCACTTGCAATCAAATCTCTCTTTGCCCCATCCAAGGAGGAAAGCAAGATGCTCTTCAGTTCCACACCTTACTTTTTACAGACCAAGATGTGATTTAGCAATGTGGTATTTTCCACTGCTGTTCCCTGCTTGGCCTATTCAAGATCTTGTCCTCAGTAACACACCTGGGGCCGTGCAGACACACTTTGGGGCCTGCAAAAGCCCTGCACCGCTGATGCGATGCTCAGTTCAGGGTGAGGGCCATGTTCTTACATACACGTCTATGTATACATAGACTTGTGCACAGCCCCACAGATGTTTAATGGGCTAGACATTTCTAAGTTTAGAAAAACTTGCCAAGAAAAAGGAAGGAAAAAAAAAAAAAAAAAAAAAAAA